>APFE031207829.1:0-11432 GCA_000404065.3 Pinus taeda
GTGATGTGCTAGGTCTTATGAACCCTTTCTCGAGCAGCTCCTATACCTTCTTCTTGATTTCTACATTCTCTAAAGCAGACAACCTGTACATTCTGATGTTAGGCAATGGAGGATCTTGCTGCAAATTAATATCATGTACTATTTCCTTTTTGGGTGGCAGACCTTTAGGTTCTTGAAATATTATATCATATTCCGAAACAACTTTTTCTAAATCAGCTTGTTGTTTAGCATTATAGCCCTCAAATACATTGGTTTTATCGGGTTTCTTTTCCTTTACAACCATCAGTAAAAAAAATTTGCATGAATTTACAATTCTTTTCATTTGCCCTGAGTTTATGAGAGTATAATTATCCTGAGTTTATGAGCTCTTACAATATATTCAATTCCATCTTTAACGAGCCGATACTTGTTTTTTTCCCTATAGAAAATAGGTTTTCTATCATACAAGTAAGGACTTTCTAAAACAATTCCAGGTAGATCCAAGGGAACAATATCTAACTTAACCTCATCTACAAATGCTAACCCAAAAGAAAACCTAAGTTTACATTTTCTAGTCACTTATAGCTTTGCTTTATCACATAACCAACCTAATGGATATGGTTTCTTGTGAGGTGTGGTTAGTAATCCCAACTTATTTACAATTGCTTTAAAAATTAAATTTGCTTGTGAGCCACTATCAAACAAAGTATCAATCTTCTGATGCTTGTAAATAACTCTAATATGAAAAAGCTCATGTCTTTTCCTCTCATTTTCTTCATTATCATTAGATTGTGCAGAATTACTGGTAGATGCTTCAGAATTTTTACCTTTTATACCTGTGGCTATGATTGTTGTTTCATCCCCTAAGTCTGACCCCAAATCTTTTTGAATAGCCGCAATAGTCTTCTTCCTTTTTCTATCGTACTTCTTGCGTTTCAGCTCTGAATGCAGAATCCAGCAATGTTCATCATCATGCCCATCCTTCTTGTAGTGAGTGCACAAAGGTTTGGTATTTTGTACAACATTTGCCTTCCTCTATTTCCATTTATGCTTTCTCTTTTCCTTATTCTTGCTTGCGTTTTTTGATGATTCCCCAACTTCTGGGTTCACATTCTTGCCTCTAGCCTCTAGATGTGTAGCTTGAAGAGATACCTCATCTATGCTAGTGGGAATAAACATGAGAATGGTATGCTTTAAATAACTATGTAGACCACCTATATATTTCAACAGAGTTTCAGGTGAGTCTAAAGAAATTCCTAGAATCAACGCTCTTTTCCTAAATTCTTGGGTGTAACTTTGTACACTTTTCCCTTTAAATTGTCGAAGAGTTTGCCAACTCATCATGGATTCTTGCATATAAGCTAGTGGGTAGAACTGTTTTTTAATTGCAAAAACAACTTCACTCCAGACAAAAAGGATTTTACCATGCTTCTTCATGTCAGCTTGTGTCCTGCCTTCCCACCATACCAAGGCAATGCCTCCAAGGCATAGTCTAGCTAGCTGAATCTTACTACTATCTGAATCAATGCTCTACACCCTGCAATACACATCAATCTATCTAATCCAATTATCCAGCTTCTCTACATTCATCTCTCCATCATATATCGGTAAATAAAATTTAACATCTAATTTAATCAAAGATGCCTTCTTTTTATTTTCAGGGCTATCAGGAGGTGTGGGAAGCTTTTCTTCTTTCCCTTTGCCTTTAGAATGGTCATGGAGGAGAGATTCTTCTGCTCCTTTATCTTGTTTGGAGTTTGATGAATCTTCATCTCTACCTTTCTTAAATTCTCTATACATTTCCTCTTCCATGGCTCTCATGGTCATGAAACTATCCATGAACTGTGGGTCTGATTCCAAGGGACTTTCTTCTACCATGTTCCTCTTAGGATAGACTCTTCCAATTTCTGGGTTAGCTTCTACCAATTCTCCTTCTCCTAATTTAAGCTTTGATCTAGTTAGCATTCAACAAAAAATCCAACACAAGATTTTCTAACCTTAGCAATCTAGAGCTCTGATACCACTTGATCTATAATTGATCTATGACAAACAATTAAGGTATTACAGACTCATGTGCTTGGATGTGCCTATGTTATTTTATGCAACGGATTGATAATATTGTGAAATACACAGACACTGAAGAAGTTAGAGAAAACATAACATGCAAACATGTAAATATAACAAGTTTAATAAGGAGTTCACCCAATACTCCTAGGCTATGTCTCCCAGTCCAACCTTCAGTGGTGGCCTCTCTATTATGTTTTCAAAAGAAATTTTTTTACAATAGTGAGCTCAATCTGAGTCTCACATAGTAGATATGAATCAGCAAGACTGTACTTGGATCCTCCAAGTCTCTGGAGTACACAAACTTTACTTACTGAAACTCGACCTCTATTGGTCACAGTAGTATGAGCCCAATCTGAGACTCATACATGGAAGATATATACAGAGGAGTTCGCTTGAACCTCTCAAGCCTTCTCTGGAGTACACAGACTCTCTGACTCTCTCTAGCTCTATCTGGCTCAATGCTGCCTTTGCTTCTATAGGTTAGCTCGGCTCCTTCTCCTGCTCTTAGCTTTCTGCGTCTAACTAACTCTCTTTACTGCTTTTCTGCTTGCTCTGTCTCTGTCAATTCGTGGCTTTAAAGCCATCAGCTTCCTGACTATTCATTTCTACTTCTCAGCTTTCTAGTTTCCTTGCCTCTGTCTGTCTGAATCAATCTGCTTGGCGTAATCATCATTGTATAACGCCTCACAGGGAGGTGGCCATCTATTCTGTAATGGATGAGTGTGTCAGATTCACTGGAAATGTCTGAACGACCATTTTTTTCGTTAACTCAAAGAATGCCCGCGAAATACGAATCTCTGCCAACGCATCATCCATATCAAACTTCCAATTCTTTACAATCCTGCCTATTGACCCCATCAAACCCAGTCATCCATCGAAACGCATCTCCACTATTGATTTGGGGGTCCTAGATCCTACGGTCACCGCTCATATTGGGCAGCTAAGTAGCATGATGGTTAGCCATCCGATGTGAATGGTTTTCTCTCTCCTCTACCAGACGTGTGGTTCTCGTTGTATGGCATCGGGTGGAACTCGGTTGAAATCGCCTACCACTCAAAGCCCTTCCAATATTCTGTCGGTTTTGTAGAATCCTGCTTTGGACGAAATTGGTGCAATATATGTTGCCAAGGATAATTTTAGGGGCGAATGTTCGCCCTTTGGCGAAATTAAGGGGTTTTAAATTTTTAGTGGGCGAATATTTTGTATCATAGTACATTTTTACAAATCACCTCAAATAGCCCACCTTATTTTAAGGGAGAGGGTAAAAAAGGTAAATTTAGCCCTTGAAATTAGGAGTTACGACCTTCCATTCGCCCATTTTCAAGAATAGGTTTTATTTAAGTGAATCCTATGGGCCAAATACCATATTTATAAAAGAGAGATGGTAAATTAATAAAAATATAAATAAATGAGAGGTATGGTAAATAAATAAATAAAAAATTATATTTACTCCATAAGTCACGATTATATACATGTAAGGGTGTAAACAAATAAAAATATAAGGAAAGTGGAGGTATGGTAAATAAATAAAACGTCTTTTTATATTTACTCAAAAGGTATGGTAAATAAATAAAAATATAAATGAACTAGAGGTATGGTAAATAATTAAAACATCTTTTTATATTTAGTCCATAACCCTCGTTCTATTTATGAAGGCTCAAGAAAGAGGTTTTATTTAAGTGAATCCTATGGGCCAAATACCATATTTGTAAAAGAGGTATGGTAAATTAGTAAAAATATAAATAAACGAGAGGTATGGTAAACAAATAAAACATTTTTTTATATTTGTACTCCATAAGTCACCTTATATTTACGAACACTCAAAAAAATGGGTTATATTTAGGTGAAACCTATGGCAAAATACTATGGGACAAATACCTCGTTCTATTTATGAAGGCTCAAGAAAGAGGTTTTATTAAGTGAATCCTATGGGCCAAATACCATATTTGTAAAAGAGGTATGGTAAATTAATAAAAATATAAATAAATGAGAGGTATGGTAAACAAATAAAACGTTTTTTTATATGTACTCCATAAGTCACCTTATATTTACGAACACTCAAAAAAATGGGTTATATTTAGGTGAAACCTATGGCAAAATACTATGGGACAAATACCATGGACTAGATTGTTATTAATACCATGCAAAAAAGCATTATTAACCCTAATATTAGTATTAATAAAAATAAAGATGGCACATGGTACTGACCCATGCTATTCACCAAAATGGCACATGGTATTGACCCATGGTATTCACCTAGAATGTAGCCTATTTAAATGGGGGAATTAAACTAGCATAGATCCATCTTTACTCTGGATCTACTAACCCCGAGAGGTATCAAATATCGTGATATGCAAACTAGCATAGAGTGAAAAAATATTTGATCCTCTTGGGGCTTGGTGGATCAAGAATGGATGTTGTAATTTAATGTAGGTTAAACATTTTAGCTTGGCTAAAATAAAAAATAAAATAAAAATCAACTATTAATTTTATTAATTTTTATAAATTACTAATAGTAATTTTTAGGCTCCAGGTTTATGATAACCCATGGTATTGACCCATGGTATTCATGTGAGCATAAACTATTTAAAGGGGAAATTCTATCTGAGATCCATCTTAATTCTGGGTCTACCAAGTGCTCAGAGGGATAAATAGAGATGTGGAGTTAAGATGGATATAGGTTGGTTTTTATGATAATGAAGATATTAAATAGACTTAGGAAATTATATTGTAAAAACATCTTAAGGTGAATGGTTAAAGCATAGACATTGGACAAGTATATTTGTATACTTCTGCTTTAAACTGAAACAAATCCAGGCTAAAAGGAATGGATTGATTGCACTAGTCATCCTTCTATAACTTTCCAACATATGCTGGAGTAAACAGATTGTAATTTGGGTAATTTTTCTAATTGCAAATGGGAACATACTTGTGTATTGGCAGGGTGGTTACGAGGTCCCTAAAAGTGGAGTAAACAGATTGTAATTTGGGTAATTTTTCTAATTGCAAACAGGAACATACTTGTGTATTGGCAGGGTGGTTATGAGGTCCCTAGAAGTGATGAATTTGAATTTTTCTTGGTTTTATATATAGTATTAGGTTTTTTATCATCCTTTCTGTGGCACAGGTGAATTTTATCTTACACCCATTAGATTATCGATATGTAATTTCGGTAATTTTGATTTCAAAAGATATTTTAAAGAAATGCAATGATTTCATTTGTGTATTCAATAAACACAAGATTTTATAATTGAGTAAAATATTCGCCATGCCTGGTGAGAGATTCGCCAAAAAATTATATACACATATCATATTAATGATAAAATCGCCTTCCATTTTTCCTATATACCATGGAGATTCGCCCATTTATTATACATGTAAATTTGGGGGGGTTCTTAAAATTTTCCCTGAACATATTCATAGTTAGGCCTCTCATCTTAGGAACAAAAGCAAGGACAAAAAGGAATCCAACCACAAAAATTACGGTGAATACAATAAATGTTTCTTCATAAAAAAATCCCCTTTAATAAGATATTTTTGACAGTTAAAACATAATCTATGTTATATTATGACATGTTAGAAATATCCAACTTTTTGTGTGTAATTATGAGGCAAATAAATCCAATCTATGCACCTTAACTATCAAGAAAGATTTCAGATGGGTCATCCTAGACAAAGATAGCAAGAACTTTGTTGGTTGATGTATTAAGAATTCAAAGACAATATGATAGTGCAATAAGGTAGGACAACCATGCCAGAATGTTATACAAGCACATAACTGAACTAAAAACATTGTCATTCCCACTTTCAACATTCAACATTTTTAGTACAATTACCTAGGTAGATGCATTGTAATTATACAAGCACTAACATATACTAGCCATGAGGAGGAAATGACACATATGATCCCCAGTTAGACCAAAAATATTTATGGAGAGATCCATGAGAAGAGAAAGAATTCCAAAGTGATTGCATACGACAAACTAACCCTCAACAATGACATGAAGAACACGAATAGGAAGACACACACGTTAATTGAAAAGAGAAATGAAGACAAAAATATCATATGAACCCTTTCTCTGGTTTGACTATTTGGCATAAGGAATTCTAGTTGGTCTCCTCCAAAAGCTGAGACACATGGTTTAATGCCTCCAGTGCCAAATGCTATGAATAATAGACCCATGCTAATTCTCAACATCAAATATTTCAAAGGTTTATAAGTTACAATATTGGGATTTGGTATTGCAGCCATGGAAATCACCCAATTCCCCTTCACTCCTTTCAAAAAATGAATCGAATCATTTTGCAGTTCAATGGACTGATTAGTTTTTTTTTTAATGGGATATCAGGCCATACCCAATAGTGACTCCATATATATCAATTGCATTATTAATATTCTCCATCAACTACTCTGATCTTGCATCCACCATTTGCTTGAAATTTAGCCCATCAACAGCCACACATGAGGTCTCTTAATTTCGAGGAATTTGGAAATTTCAAGGTTGTATCTCCTCCACGAACACGGAATTATGCTCCACCCATAGTTTCTCCAAGTCTGTTTCATCCTTCTCTCTTACCAACCATATAGATAGGCCACCAAGGAAGATAATCCGTATAATTAATGGTATAAATGGATGGAAAACCGCAAACACCCCATAGGCTTCAAACATGACATTCACCGTCATGTGATATTGTTCAAGCCAGTTTGAAGACAATTTCTGCAGCAAGATTTTTCCATTTGAAACAACATCTTTACTTTGTTGAGTTTAGAGGCTTGGTAAGCTCAAATAGTTAGTTTTCCCACTCTTGTAGTCGAGGAGCTCTCCAACTTTGGGAATTCGACATTACTCCACCTAAAAAATCTAGGCTCGAGCTTAAGACTAACACACTTGTAATTTCCAAGAAGACCCAATTGACTGCCTCGTTTATGAGTGAGCGAAAGCAATATTATCATATTAAATGAAAATTTTGGAGGCATAATCAGTTTTTTATTTAGGTTAGCCTTGTATTATATATTTGATCCAAATTTGGAGCAGTAGGATACTTTATTTTTTTATTAAACATTACTTTTAGCATCTCTAGATCTTACTATATATATTCAAAATCAACATTGTTTCTTCAGAAGAGTCCCAATTAAAAGTTTAAATATCAATCATTTCCGCGATTAGGAAAACTAACACATTATAGTAAACCCTAGACTCTAGAACTACCACCATGTCATTCCAATCCTATATATCATCATTTTTTATGATGAAGTTCTTATTGGAAATTCCAAGAATTAAATTTTCCAGTCATGCCAAAATAATGTTAATAGACATATCTTTCATCATTCTCCATCTCAAGTAAGTCAAAAACATCCTCTATGCTTTTGTCTACATGGTTTGGCCGAGGGATTTTAGGAAACCTTGTCTTTCAAACTTCAACTACTATCCTTTTAAACTTTCATTGCTTGGGATCACTATAATGTATGTTATTAGATTTCTTCTCCTTGTACATGCTTGTTGCACCTATAACCTTGATAGAATGGCCATTTGTTTGCAAGACTTAGTGCCTTGATAAGAAAGAGATATTCGTAACATATTTTCTTTTTTTCTTGAAAGGTTTGATAGTCCTGCTTCACAATAAACCCAATCAACCATTGGAGAGCCATACTTGTTCATATGATAATAATGTGGCTATTCTCACTCAATACAACAATTGAATGTTACTATAATATTGGATCATATAAAAAACTAAAAGTATTCACCCTTGTTTCTATACAAGCACATGCCTTTTTGGCCCATTAAATTATAACATATATTTGTCCATATTTCAAAACAACATATTGATCAGACAACAAAAGATATTATTCGGGCAAAAATAGAAGAAAGTGCAATAGAAACCCCAACAATGATCTTGTTGGTCCATGATGATGGCTACTATGATGATATGCATCTCTAGACATAAGGAAGTCAGGTAAATATGCGGGGGATTCCTAAATTAATGAACTGGAAAGCACCATAGGAAAGCCAGATCTATCACATGGATGAACACCAAGATTAAGCTTAGAAGAAACAATGGTATGATTTAAGCACACATTGGCATTGCCACTTATATTAAATGAGCTTAGTTTCACGATAAAAGTTTCATTGAATGGAACAAGACCTAGAAAAGTTATTTAACCTCTAATTTTGCTTCCTCACTAGAATTTCCTAAAGGAAATCTTCAAAAGAAAATTGTGCAAAATCTTGCTACAACACCAACAAGGGTTTTTAGGCTTGTATATCGAGAAATACTCATTTTTATGACTACCACCTTGTAAGGACCTCAAAAATAGTTTTTATGAATATACCAAGTGTAATGGTAGCCTAGTTGAAGATTTGGAACCATGGTTTACAACTTTAAAGCTTGGCGAACATTTCCAATTTAATAAGAAGGTTGTTTCTAATTTTCCTGAAACAAGGCATCAAGCTTACTTTATGCTTACCAAATATGATTGGAAATTACTTTTCATGCAATATCAACCAATCAAAGTGAAATCCATATATAAAATATTAGAGCCGCATGAAAAGGTGTGTCAATGTACTAATACTTCACAAATGTTGGATAATAGATTTGGGTTCAAGTGTGAGAAGACTGCTATAAAATGCTATGTAAACATAAGCCATGTCATAAGGGTTGAAAGATTTTCTATCGTCTTCATACTAGAATGAATTAGGATTTAAAATATTTAGATGAACAAGCATACCAAAGTAACACCATTAAGATGTGGCATACTCTTTAACATCATGAGAATGAATTACCAATCAAAGGCATTGAAATGTGAAGAAAACTATGAGATGAACCATTGACCTCAACATTGCACCAAGGAGAGATTGATCATCCCTCACTAAATAATTATCCAATCAAGAGATAGTACTGTCTCCTAGTCAAAATTTTAAGTGTGTATTTCATGCCCACGAGTGTCCCAATATGTGATCCTTCATTCTGCACTTAGTGAAAAATATGGATTGATGACTCATCCAGTTCATAACATCGAGTCAAATTATATGATCTGAAATGGATTTGACAAGTGAATGGTTGTAATGTTTAGTATAGGAGACATCAGTTTTTATTTAACAACTTCCTAGAGATGGGAACAAACAAAATCAAAGGTCTCGCAACCATGAAAGAAATGGACAACACATTTCAAGGAGAAAAAGTTAATTGTAGAACATAATTCTGAAATTCGATTCAATCTGCTTTGTGCGAATGCTGAGATCAAAAACTATAGGATGGAGAATGTAATGCCCCAAGAAAATAATTTTGGAAAGATTTCATGGAAGTTGTATTCCATCACCTATGTATATTCTCACTACACCTATAGTTGTTTCAACAACATCATTCATTATCGGTGCTCTAGTAGTACCATTTATCCTTGTTAACTCTCCTGTTGAAGCTATAGATGACATATGTTAACATATTGAAAAACAAAGAGACAGAGCATTAATAGATGTATAATTTTCAAATGCAAAAGATTTACATAAGCACAGGGAACCTTAATTGGATCCATCTAGTGATAAAGACCATTAGAATAGCAACCACCAAAACTTTCCATGTGGTGAATGATATGATTAATATGATTCCTATGAGATCGAAACCTCCACCTAAATCAAAGTTGTAGGCCCAAGCTATATATAAATCTATCAAAATCATCTCTGAATATGCCTACAAAAACAATTATTCTTTTGGTTAAAACCAAGTAAAAGTTTTCAGGACCTAAATTTGAAATTGCTTGAACAAAAACATCCAGGGGAATATTTTATCACCTCGATTAGAAATATTCCCATAGGATCAGTATCAAAAAAGGCTACGGGCGCCATGAATAGTGAATATTGAATTGATCATTCCACTGAGAAAGGCCTTTGAAGCTTGCAAGGTAAACAACACAACTAACTAAGCCCTTGCATAGACAAAAGATCCACTACATAATGAAACACTTGCATATGTTCCTACAAAAAATATCACTATAAATATTTGGATTTATGATTATTGATGAAAACCACTAGTTTGATGATATTTGGCCAACAACAAAAGTTCATTTTGATAGTGCAATGTAGAGGAAGAGTAATGCTCGTCACCCTACATGAATGTAATCGCAATATGGTTTCCATATTACATCTCCCATTTCCTTCTCTTCTTATGCAATTAACTGTCACATGTTTAAAGAAATATCCTCTACAATTTCTTCTCTAATCATTGCTTTTGCACTCTGCATCTTCAAAATTTATAATGGGCTCATATGAGTTTGTTGAGATCCAACTGAAGCTGGATAATTTGTTGGGTCATAAGAAATTTGGTTAATAAATATGGAAATTCAATCTTGATGAACCTCATCATTGGTTAATTATATGGGCCTTAATTCACCTCCTAGCTTAGTCAAACCAACTATTCTCATAACTTATTTCATACTTTTGATTATATTTTGTTTATGAGATGAGTTAGAGTTGGATATTTTTCTTTGTGGTCTAATGTGTATTTAATGCAGGATTAAAGGATAAAAGAAAGGAATTTTGGCAAAGACCATTGTAAAAACTCGAATGGGACGAGGGAGAGGAATTATAGGAGGTAAATCCTTCTCATTTACCATCCGTCCATTCGAATATTCCTCCATCAGCTCGGAGTACAAACAGTCAATCAAGAGGACTAGAAGGCAGCTGAGAAAGTGAAAGACAAAGCACCAGCTTATCTCAAGTTTGGGAGCTGAGCCTCCCTAATTTTAAGGAAGTCATTCGAGACTTCAGATATATAAGTAGACATGCCTAGGACCTCAGTAGGATTTGGATTTTGATTGTAAAACTCTACTCTATTTTTGAGCTGCAAGATTTGTGATTGTTTTTTATGTAACCCATTGTTTTGGTAATAAGAATGAGTTTTTCTTTGAGCCATCACTAAGTTAACTTAGAGGGCTTAAGCTCTTGGGTTAGGGCCCAACCCTAGCAGCCAAGGATCCTCTTTATTATACATGTATGCTAGTATAGATTCATAGTTTAATTGTTCATTTGCTTAGTAGATGTATTTCCATTACAACAATGTAGATTAGATTGGTTGTGTGATAGTTTGCTCCGTTTTGTGCCTTGTTTCAAGTAGCATGTTAGCAAATGGAAAAAGGGATCACCATAAGGTTTTCAGCAGGTGTCTTGGCCTCAGTTCTTCCCTCTGAAATCATGACCTGAGGAAGGGACCCTTCAGCAGCCCCAAAAACACAGATTTATATTTCTTGCATGAGCTTTAGATTATGTTGTCTTTGATTCAGTATTTGGTTCATGTTGCAAGGAAGATTTCATTGTCATCTTTTTCCATCTCCATTTCTGCAATAAGATCTCACTCATGCTTTCATTCCCTTCAACAACTTTCTTCATGCATAA
>APFE031207833.1:6966-17180 GCA_000404065.3 Pinus taeda
GATCAAGCTGAACAATATAACCAGAAGAAGAAGAATCAATGCACAATACACATGAAAATACTTTGGGGAAAGCCTCAGTGAAAAACCCCACTATCTGTATTATCATACAAGGTGGAAATACATAGGAATCATACAAAGCCTTATCTCTCACAACTAGCGAGCTCTCAGTACAATCCTCACAGATGTTCACAGGAAATCCTGGCCTCTCTCAAGCCTTCCTCTCTGCCCTCCAAGCTCTTATCTCCTTGTGTTGATCCTATGGGATGATCTCCTTCAACCAAGTGGAAAAACTCAATAAGTGGATGATCTCCTAATCTCACACACTATTAGAACTGCGCAATCCTCAAGGAATGATTCCTTCTGCATGTATGAATTTTCTTTATAAGAAAACACATGAAATTGATAATACACTGTCCTTGACTTTAATCTCAACTGGATCTTTCTCAGAATAGGCATGCATGAGTTTCTGATGAGGGAATCTTCAATTAACTGGAGTACACTAATTGAGTGCATGCATGCATCAACTGGCTGTTAACTCTCTATTAGTTCCTCAAACAATTTGGAACTAATTTAATTGGACTTAACTCAGTAAACTGAGTTAACTAATTACAACTCAAATATAACTCAATCTTATCTCCTTAATTTAAGGGATAACTCATGCATGACTTCAGAAAGACTTCTAACTTGAATTTCTCCAAATAATTAAGTCAAAATAACATAATTAATTATTTCCAAGTAGTTGTTAAGACTAAACTCGATTTTAATTCACAATTTAATTCAAGGAAAAATTAAATTGGAATATTCTTGTTGCCATA
Organism: Pinus taeda; assembly: GCA_000404065.3. Taxonomy (NCBI): domain Eukaryota; kingdom Viridiplantae; phylum Streptophyta; class Pinopsida; order Pinales; family Pinaceae; genus Pinus; species Pinus taeda. The sequence continues at coordinate 7,782 of APFE031207833.1, forward strand.
TTTCAACACCCCCTCTCAATAAGAAAGGATTATCTGCCACCCCGATCATGTCTCTATGGAACTCGAATTTACACTTTGACAATGCCTTTGTCAAAATGTCAGCATCTTGATCCTCTGTCAAAATATATTGTAGCAACATGATCCTCCCATCATCAGCAGCTTGTTTTACCTTGTAAAGCCAGCGGAAACTCACAACTGACTTGTTCTCATGTCTCGAAACCCCTTCCTAAACATTGTTACTAACTATGGAGTCATACTCCTCCACCATAGAATCAACCTGAATCGGCTACTGCACTACTTCCTCAAAGGAAGATGGCTCAGTCGCAACACATTCCCTAGTGAGGGCCATGTATCCAGTGTACCTGTCAAGTGACCTCCTCTATTTGCGTTGAGAAAATGGTGCTCCCATATTCTCTCTCGCATCCTCCAACAATCTATTAGCTTCTCTTGTGCGCTTTCATCCATCTATGGAAGACTTTGCTTGAGTGGATGTCTCCACTCCTTGAACCTCTGCATGTAGCTGCTCCACATCAGTCTAAGGCTCCTCCTCCTTAGGAACCAATAGTTTCTCCACAACCTGTAGTTGGAGCTCCCTCTCAAGTGAAAATTTCATGGCCTTCTGCTCATCAAACTTGAGATCTCTGTAAACCACTATCCTCCGATTAATAGGAACGCACACCCAATAGTTGTGAGGTGTATCAATGTACCCCACAACTATCCCCAACTCTGTTGTCGGTTCAAGCTTCTTTCATGCATCCTTTGTCCCATGGAAATATACCAATGAGCTAAATATCCTGAAGTGACCCACATTTAGTCTCTTACCAGAGAAAGCTTCCTCTTGTGCCTTCATCCCAAGTATGTGATGTGGGCTTCTATTCTACAAATAGACCACTGTGTTGCATGCCTCAACCCGCAAGTGAAGTGGTAGGCCTTGGTCATGCAACATTGCCCGTGCTACCCTTACAATAGTTCTCTTCTTCCTCTCAGCCACCCCATTCTACTGTGGGTTATGAGGCATCGTCAACTCTCATTTAATTCCTTCCACCACACAAAAGTCCTTAAACTCTTGAGAGACATATTCTCCACCATTGTTGCTTCTCAAGGCCTTGATCTTCTTCCCTAACTCTTTCTCGACCAAATCTTTGAACTCACAAAACTTTGTGAATGTTTGTTCCTTCTTCTGCATGAAATAAATCCAGCATTTATGAGAATAGTTATCAATGAAAGTCACAAAATACATTTTCTTTGTTGTGGATGCCATCGACAATGGTCCACACACATCAGTATGAACTCACTCTAATATATCCTTTGCCCGACTGTCTTGATCATGAAAGGAAGACTTGGTGTACTTTCCCAAGGTACAACCTTTTCATGTGTCAACTTGCTCAAGTTTACCTTTGGGAAGTCATGTATATATCTGTTGCATTATCTTCAAAGCCCCATGATGCAAATTGCCCAACTGACTTTACCACAACTTGCTAATGTCTTGGCTTTGCACCAATTCTGCTTTCGTACTCAATGCTGCAGAGTCATCTACCTCTAGTTTATATAGATTCTCCACCCGAATCACTATCCTCTTGGTTTGACCCGTGGCTATGTGTCTTAGGAATGCCTTTCCTTTACTAAAGACAACATCATAGCCTTTGTCCTCCAAAATCACGACTGATACCAAGTTCTTCTTCAGTCCAAGCACATACTTCACATCTGTCAAGGTGATAGGAGCTCCATGCTCCCTCCGAAAGCAACTGTGCCCACTCTTGAAATACTATACCTTCTGTTGTCACCCATCTCTATATGCATCTTGAGGTCTTTCTCCTCCAAGGAACTGAATAAACTTTTATCACTGGTCATGTGGAATGAGACTCCACTTTCAAGATACCAAACACAACCCATCATCGATGACACCATGCATGCGATGAGGGTAAAGTCCATTTTGAACTGAGAAGCTAATGCCTCACCTTCTGATCCTTCTGAGGATCCCTTCTTGGACTTCTTCGATGGGCCATTAGTTGCATAATGTCCCATCTCATGACAATTAAAGCATCTCACTTTAGACTTGTAACCCTTCTTCCCTCCATGAGAAGAATTTGATTTGGAATGGGAAGCTGTCCCTTTCCCTTTCCTTGCCTTACCTGCTAAGGCCAGATTTTCTCCATCATCATTCTTGGATGAAGAATCATCTCGTGTGCTCCTCCTGATCTCCTCTTGCATTAGATCTAACCACAGTTGTTCCTAATTTGATAGTTTCTCCCTTCCATTCATAGAGTCCTGGTAGCTATTCCAACTCTTTGGAAGGCTAAGGTGAGCAAGGCTCACCATATCATCATCGGCAATAGTTATTCCCACACTGCCTGGCATCGTCGTCAAGCTGTACTTGTCCTAGATTCCCCTTTGGAGGACGAATCCTCACATCCTTCCCCTTAGAATAGAAAGTCTATCTCTAGGGGTAAGGTGTCTGGGTCCTGCTAATAGCATCCTGGAGTGTGACCGGTTTAGTGGATCGGACTAAACCTCGAAGTGGCTCTGCTAACCCCTCAACATACATATAGACCCTACGTGCCATGGATAGGTCTGGCACCATCATGGAGACCCTCAAGAAATCTGCAATGTAGGTCTCTAGGCTCCATGTCTGCTTGAGCCTCATTAGCTCAACAAAACGCTGCTCTGGATCCCTCTGATCAAATCGCTCCATCAGTCTCCTAGTAAACTCAGCATACGTCGTCATTGTGGAGTGCCCTAGTGTAACCATCTCATGAAACCACCAATCCTGGGACTCGCCATCCAAATGCAATGTTGCCACCTTGTTGGCCTCTGCCTCCAACATCTGGTTAAGCTGGAAATAAATGTCCAACTTCTCCACCCAAGACTTTGCCGAACTATTTGATGAGCCATCAAATGTAGGCAAGTGGAATCTACTTGCTACACAATGGGTATCGCCATCATGGTAATGCAGGTATCCTCTGTGATGGTCGTGGGGTCTGCTGTCCTGCTGGAGCTGAACAAAATCTTTGAATGAGAGGGATTCCCTGAACTCCTGCCCATAGGCCTGGTACTCTGCAAAATAATCACCCATATATCTGGGCTCTACCTCCTACTGGGCTACGGTCCCTGTGTCGGCTCCTAAGAAAGTGGGCATGGTAGAGCGTGTAGGGGCATGTGAGACCACCTACTGCACAGTGTCACGCTGCTTTGGCAAATGGTGGGATACACCCGATCCCTCACCAACCTAAAAAACCCATAGACTCTCATTTTGTCTGGCCTCTACTGTCGTGAATCTCTGCCCCATCACCTCAATCCGCCTCGGCAGATCTTGCATGGATTTGAAGAGCATATCTGCAAAACTCTTCCTATCATCATCTGCCATCGGATCCTCCTACTCTGCGTCCACCACAGGCTTCTCCTATTCTGTGTCCACCACCGGAACACAGTCTCCCTCTCCGTAAGTGTTCTCCAACCTATGCCAAGTGTCTCTGTATCTCTGACCTCTGTAACAGATATAGGGTATTTCCCCTGGTGTCATAGATTGCTAGCTCCATAGGCTGAGCCAGATCTATGCTCTGATACCACTGTAATATTCCTAACCTAGAATATTCCTCAAACCCCAGCAAAAACTCCAACCAAATATGTGCAAATGATATAACCACAGAAGTGATAAAATAACAGTGGAACAACATATAATAATGTAAACTGGAAATATAAGCAGATACACAAGAAATGCAACGAGAAATGCTAAGCCATTTTATTATACTGAGCAATAAATGAGTACAAGAGGTGATTAGACAAATGACACCTCGACTTGCACAAGGCAAGTGAAGAAATACTCTTAGAATGACAAGAATGGCCTCTCTGCATGGATGTTGCTACTGTTGCTAGGAAACAAATGATGATTTGGGGCTGCTCCCCTCCTTGGAAAAAGCTAAAACTCTAGATTCGGGCTCTACTCAAGAAACCCAGAAAAACCCAAAAAGCTTTCTTGGAATTCCCTCACACTAATCTGCGTCCTAGCTGATGGGAAACTACCATGCTATTGGAAATCGAATGAGGATTTGGGGCTACTCCCCTCCTCAGAAAAGGCTGAAACTCTGGAATCGGACTCTACTCAAAAAATCCAGAAAAAAACCCAAAAAGCTTTTCTGAAATGGCCGACCCCCGAAAATCACCCCCTTGGGGTTCTGTGCAGTTCCTCAAAGACGCTGATGAAACTGCTGCTGAAATGCTGATGAAACTACTGCTGAAATGTTGATGAATCTACTGCTGGAATTCCAAGGGAAATACCTTGCCCAAATAGGCACTCGAAGTCCCTTAGGGCTAAGGGTGAGATCTCTGAATGGAGACACTCAATTCACTAAACAGTGTTACAGACTAGCTAAATAGCCAGCGTGCTCTAAGAGGAAATGACTATCACAAATGCTCATAACCAAAATGATCAAAATGAAGTAGCTCCTTTCTCTTTTATAGCCTTTGCCTCTCTTAATCCCAAGGCTCACCTCCTCCTGTGTCATTACCCTCTTGCCGCGTGTTCCTTTCCTCCTACGCAATTCCTCCATGTGTCTGTGTGGGCTCCATTTCTACGTCCCCTTTTGGCCCCCTTGGCTCCCCTTTAAGTCACAATGTTGTGCTACTAGGAAGTGACTTTTTATTCTAAAAGTGAGTTATTTCCCCCTTCCTCACTTTTTATTTACAAATAACTATAGAAGGAAAAAATTGAACAAAATCGAATATTCCAATTAGCTATGGCTAATTAGGAATATTACACGCATCCTCGTTGTCCATCAGGATGTCTTCAATATCTTCTTCCTTTAGTTCTAAGTTTATGGCTTTTCCCTTCTCCTATGTAGTAGGCTTTGGTGAGTTTCTTCATGGCGATCCGCACACCGATATGGCAGGTTGATTGCCCTTCTTGTCCTTCACAGTTTCCTTGGTTGGGGTCAGCTTTGATCTTGGCATCCTCAACGATTTAGGGACCTCCACCAATACTTCGGCCACTTCTGGAGCAGCTACTTTTTCCTCTATTTCCATTTCCCGTGCCGCCTCCTATACTACTTGTTCAATCTATATAATTTCTACGGGTGCTGACATAACACTTTCTAACAGTGCTCGAGTCATCTCTTGCAAGTTTGTAAATTCAAGAGTCTCCTTGAAAGTCTCACAGAATTCTTGGTTCATGGGTGCCTGAGAGTTCAACAACTCAATTCTCAAAATGTGAAGTGTTTTTCATTGGACAACCACTTGTAATTTATAGGGCATTTTGAATTCAAATCTGACTGTTCCCCCCAAATTCGGTCCATTAATGTCATATTAGCGACATCTTTTCAAGGATTTGAGCCATAAATTTCATCTCAAATGCCAGCCACCCACTCCATTTGGTTGCATTTCAACTGTCAAATCATGAACAGTGACCTTAATGGTCACTTTCCAGTTGACCTGCATGATTTCTCCCTAGGTAGCGTAGCTCCCTCCGTGCTGCCGCGAGCCCTATGACACTTCCTTGCTTCGTACCAACCTCCAATCACGCAACTCCCAACCCGAGCAGTGTAGTTTATAGTCTCGCACCTCCTTTTAGCTGCGTCAAGTGATAAGACTGTGCTACCTTCATGTAGTCACATGGTTGAACCACCGGTGTATGGCTTCAATCGACTACCATTCACCTTTCCTGGGAAGGGATTTCCATTCAATTTGACCAGTTGTACCGCTCCTCCATCGCTAATCTCCTTACTGACATAAGGCCCTAATCAGTGCATCCTGAACATCGCTGGAAATTTATCAAACTTACTATCACATAACAAAACCAGGTCATTTACCTTAAAGGTGCACAGCTTAATATGTCGATCATGCCATGCCTTTTCGTGCTGCTTTTGGACCTGTTGGTGAAATCTAGCTAGAAATCTCTCTTCCTCAAGTTCATCTAGCTATGTGAGCCTTTCCTCCAGGGCTCTGCAATCCGTCATGTTATAAAATTATATATTATGGAGCAATGGAACACATAAAATATTGTAGAAATATAAACACAAAAAATGCATAAAAAAAGAGAGACACAGATATACGTGGTTCACCCAGTTTGGGCTACGTCCACCCCGAACAGCTAGTCCTTCCTTTCTATAATCCAGCAAAATGAAGAGACACAACCTACAGCAGATCCGCTATAATATCCTCTGTTTTCTCTCATAGTCTCACCTCTCTGTTTCTCGCTCAGAGAATACACATCTCTTACACAGCCTCAATACAATGCCCTCATACAAAGAGAGGGGTTGCCTTCTAGGGAAAAAAAACCCTAAACTAAACATAAGCTCTACCATCAAATCATCCTCCTAATGAATGGCCCAGATTGACTAGAAATTACTATACTTTTACAAGGCAATTTTACCCCCGGACCCCCCAGCCGGGGAGGATCGACCCCCGCGGGACCCCGCGGGGGGGACAAGTCCCCCCCGCGTGGAGGGGTGTACAGACTTCCTGGGGTATACATCCGGCTAAAGCAAAGACCTCTGAACAATCATGCTCTACATCCAACACATCATACCTGTGAGCGCTGCTATGCTCAAACTAAGCACAATATATTCCATATGCATTACCACTTTAGTGCTATATACAAGCCTAAAAGGGGTTTTTCCAGTCAATTCTTGCATGTTGTTCGATAATCCCATAGTATTATAGGTATGCGCAGGTCCCAATCACTTCTTTGAGCATTACAACTTTGGTCAATGCATTCTCTAGCACTTTATTGAACGCTTCCATCGTCCTGTTAGCCTGCGGGTGATAAGGCATGCTCTTTTGGTGATATACCTGAAATTCCTCTGTTAGCACGTTGATCGTCTCATTCAGAAAGTGCGTACCACAATCACTCATCAAGATATTTGGACATCCAAATCACGTCAGTACATGTTCAAAGATGAACCTCATGGTAGTCGCGCCCGTGCAATTCTTCACAGGTTGTGCCTCTGCCCAACGAGTCAAATACTCCATTATGGTGATAATGTACCTCACTCCCGTCCTTCCTTGGGGCTGAATGGGGCCCACAAAATCTATCACCCATTTCACAAAGGGTTGAACCGTCATCTAAGGATTCAAAGGCATTTCATCCCTCCACGATGGCCTGCCAGTCCTTTGACATACATCGCATGCCCTACAATATGCTTTTGAGACCTGATGGAGGGTTGGCCACCACAACCCTGCACGTAGAATATTTTGCGTGGTCACACTCCTTGCATAATGCCCTCTGGTGGCGCTTCCATGAGCATCTGCGAGGATGCTACTTCTTTCAAACTCAAATACATATTGTCACAATATCTCATCAGACCCCATTTTGTATAGATGCCCAGCTATGACAGAGAAATCTGCCGCGCGCACCACTAATTCCTTTTTCTGTTGGATAGTGTATCCTTTCGGGGCAGTTCCTATCATTAATAAGTGTATTATATCTTCAAAATGACCATCCATGACATGCACTGCAAATAGTTTCACATCAGGCAATCCTTCCTCCAAATTAGTGGGTTCTTATCTTGTTTTGATGTGCGACAAATGGTCTGGTCCTGTGTTCAGTCATTCGGGGTTCATAATAACCTCAAAATCATATTCTTGGAACAATAATAGCCATCTACAGATTTTGTCCCCCAACACAAGCTTATTGACCATGTACTGCAACGTGGAATGATCTGTGTACATATTAAAATGGCCTCCCAGAAAGTAATGCCTAAACTTCTGTAGCACATATACCATAGCTAATCCTTCGCGCTCCGTAGTGGAATAGTTCTTCTCTACATTAGATAACCTTCTACTTGCAAACATGATAGGGTGGTCCAGGTCTTCTCCACCAGCCTATGTCAGTACTTCTCTTAGTGCTATACATGATGCATCAACATGTAAGTGAAACTCCTTCTTCTAATCCAGGAAGATTAGGATCGGTGTAGTGACCATATTTTCTTTCAATACATCTAGGCTCTTCTTACAGTCTTCATTCCAGAATAATGTGACATCCTTCTTTAACAATTTCTCCATAGGCACAGTGATCTGTGCATAGCCTTTGATAAACTTTCGGTAATATCCCATATGTCCTAGGGTAGTGCGTAACTACTTTACACTCCTTGGCACCTCCAAGTTTAGTATCACCACGATCTTCATAGGGTCTACCATCAGTCCCTGTCTGCAAACCACATGACCCAATAGGTTCCCAAAAGGAACACAAAACATACACTTCTTTAGGTTGAACTTGATATGGTATCTTTGACAGGTATCCAGCATCAGGCGCAGACTTGCTACATGGAGTTTCACTAACCAAAATAAAGTCCAATCATCAAAGTATACCTCCAGGAACTTATGAATAAATTCCTTGAACACAACAACTGTTGGGTTGTGTTATATTCTTTCCACATAGTTAACAGGGGGTTTGAGGGGTACCCGTAACCCCACTTTATGGGGTCCGGGGCAGCGCCCCGGAAAATTTTGGTTTTGGACCCTATGTTAGGTTGGGCGGACCCACCTATGGTTTTGTGCATGATTTTCGCACGTGTTTTTTGGACGCGATGGTTTTCGGTCCATGGTTTTGGATGCTTCGACATGTATAAATATGTATTGTAACATGGAAAGGAATATAATGAAAAATCAAGCTGGTAGTCTCGGTTTTGAGATCCAGTGGGGAATCTCTGTGTATATGTGTTTTATGTGTTATGCTCTCGCATTTTATTTTTCTGTGATTTAGAATTCGTATGCAGGTAATTTCTGTACGGGGTTAAAACCTACATTTGGTATCAGAGCTGTTTTGGCTTCAAGGGGACGCCTTTGTTGCTGAGGGGTTTCGCTCGGGCCTGTGGTAGACCCTGTTCAGGGGAGATCTGCGAGATCGATTCTGGGGGTGAAAGAAGAAGCAGCGGAAAGTTAGAGATTGAGAAGTTCAATGGTCAGAGTTTTGAGTTGTGGAAACTCAAGATGGAGGATCTGTTGGTGGATAAAGATCAGTGGATCGCGGTAGATCCGGGTACTAAACCAACGGGAGGGACCGATGAAGAATGGAAGAAGCTGGATCAGAAGGCAAAGAGCACAATATGATTGTGTGTCTCATATTCAGTATTGCTCAATGTATCAGGGGAAGCTACGGCTAAGGATCTATGGGACAAGTTAGGGACTTTGTACCAATCTAAGTCTCTGGTGAATAAACTATTCCTACGGAAAAAGCTGTATAACTTGAGGATGAAAGATGGAGACTCAGTGACAGAGCATCTGAATGTGTTTATCACTGTGGTAAGTCAGTTATCATCTATTGATATTAAAATTTCAGATGAAGATAAGTGCATCAGTCTGTTGTGTTCTCTACCAGATTCGTGGGATAGTCTGGTTATTGCAATAGGTAGCAATGCAACTACTTTGCAATTTGATGAAACAGTCTCAGCCTTGCTGACGGAGGAG
>APFE031207838.1:0-153052 GCA_000404065.3 Pinus taeda
GGAACAAAAGGTCAAATTGGAGTATGTTCCTTCCAAGGAACAAGTTGCTGACATTTTCACCAAACCACTGCCCAGGGAGACTTTTGAATATCTCAGACAGAAGCTGGGAGTTGTTGATGTATCATCTTGCTGCTAAATCTTATCAGTTTTCAGAGAAAAATGGGTGTACGCGTGTTGGATAAAGAGTATTCGCGTACATACGCTGGTATTTATAGAGAAAGTCGCGTATATGGAGGCTTGCTGGATATCAGAAGGAGCAGACTTTGGTTACAGATATTCAGATGTGGGTCTGACAGAGACCATCCGGCACAGGTTCAGGGGGAGCAGATAATCTTCTAATTATGCATTGTTGGCATTATTTTTTAGGCTTTTGGTTCTAGTTTATAGTTTTTGTTGACTTCAGGTGGAACAAAGGCAGAAGGCAAACAAAAGGAAATATTGGTTGCTGTTCTGAATGATGATTGTCAGTTGCTCCTGCTATCAGTTGTTGATGACTTTTATAAGTCATGTTTTTGTCATGTATCTCTTTCTTATATGATGTCAAGGTCATGTAACGGCCTATATTGGTTTCCCCACTATGCCTGGGATGAAGAAGTAATGTATTTGGTCATCATATGTAAATTTCTGATGTATTCCACTCGGTTGGATGGATGATCCCCACTTGGTTGGGTGATGGATGTATGTACTAAGTCTTTTGGTGATAGGAAGTTCTTGTATTGTTGCATAAGTCTTGGTTCTTCTTAAAGAACATCTTTTTGCAGATCTTGCCTACAGTCAGGGGGAGCATGGTCAGCATAGCAGGTCAGAGATTCCAGCATGTACTCAGGGGGAGCACAACCCTTTTCCCTTGATGACAAAGGGGGAGAATGATCTTGGATCTTAGTGTTGCCATCAAGTCCAAAGGGGGAGATTGTTGGCATTATGGCACAGGTTTGGGGCTATGGCATAGGTGTTGTCCTTGATGGCAACCTTCTTTGGCAACAGATCTTAGTTCAGGCACTCAGAAAGTAGAAAAAGTCATATACGCCGATTCATCTAGACTAAGGCACGTATACACGCGGGTTATACATTACAAAAGCGTGTATATGTTGGTGATCATCCTTTTGGTCCATGGCAGTTAGATCTTGGAACTTGAACCTATGTTTTGGACCATGGCATCTCGTCAGATTTGTTGATCCCTAGTTTTAGGTTAATGGTATTGGATTGTTATGGTTTTGGACCATGGTATTGGGGAAGGCCTAGGACTATAAAAGAGGAAGGAGATCTTGTGACAAATCACCATCTGAATTATTATTGAAGATCTGATAAAGTGCTAGAGCTGGTATATTGGGTGGTGATGCAGATCTGGATCTGAAGGAAGGAGGAACCTTAGCACCAAACGAAGGATAAGTTCTATTCATGGGTCATAATCTTTAAGCTTGGATGATAGTATCTTTGTATGATTTTGATCTACTAGATGTTGCGCTTGTCTGATTTATAATTTTGATAATCTGGGTTGATTAGTGATTGAATATCTGGAAGAGTGTGTTGTCTTTTATAGATCTGTACGTAGGTTCAGTAAAGCAAGGGTGCGTATACACGCAGTTTAGGTGAAGTAAAGGTGCATATACGTAGGTTTTTCCATACGCAGATGCGTATGCACGCAAGTTGCAGACTGTTGAAATTGCGTATATGCTTTAAATTGTGACCTAGCTGTTTCTGCTTATTTCTGTTGTGTTCTGGGTTCTGTTGTGTGGTTTCTGGTACTGTGTTTGGGTACAACTGACAGAGGAGTATCTACTTAACTTCAGATCTAGTTGGTGAAAAGGAGTTTGGTTGATGAAGATTTTCTTGATAACTGTTTGATGTTCATGGATCCAGTCTAAAAATTGATGAAACATGGTCCCTGGAGAAAGAGCAGGTTGTAGCCTTCTGTAGGCCAGCACCTGCGTACTAGTATCTTAGCTAGTGCAAGAGCTAAGGGGGTTGTAGCTCCCTTCCAGGAGAGCTGGAAAACGAGAGAGAGTTGTAGCCTCTGCAGGTTGCAGCCTGCGTACTGGTAAAGGACTGCACCAGTACATTGTAAACAGAAGTTTCTAATTTAAGGAAATATAGAGACAAATTGTAGCAGGTGGTTTTCACCCACATTGGGTTTCCACCTTATATCTGGTGTTCTTATGTGTGATTGTCTTTCTGCTCTATTTTACTATCTCTGGTTACTAGTTATTTGATGCTGCATCTCAGATTAACAAACATCATCTAAAGTTCAAGTAAATTAAAAGTTTGCTCTGTGTACGCTGGTTTACTTCTGAATAGTTGCATATATACGCGGGTTGAATTGTCTGAAGTAGCGTATACAATTTGATTTTTAAAGAGGATTATTTGACTTGATAATACTGATTCACCCCCGCTCTCAGTATTATTTTCAACACTCTTTACCCTTATCCCTTAAGTCTTGTGATAGTCAAGCTACATTAGCATCAACTTTACCCTAACTTTGTTTATTCCTCCATCATAAGTAAGCCTGTGCATACAATCCCTTTGGTCCATAGGAGATTCTGCTAAATCCTTCAAATCCCATTCATTCAAAAGGTTCACAAGGTTTAGTTCCTCCTCACCAAGTATCTCCAAATTATGATGCATTAGCAACATGACTTCAACAATGCCTAGAAAATCTCGAAATAAACTATCAAACTTTGTCTCTTCAACTGCTAATTTCCTTTTTAGAACCTATTTATCCACCAAAGATTCATTATTTGTTTCCAACATCAATTTATCATATGGCAAGGAAAAATATTCCTATATACTATCCAAGGCTACAAACACATTATTATCTTCATCCCTTTTGCGGCTGAGTCATCTGGCCCCGGGTAGTTCTTCCTCAAGACAAAAATTTAATAAAACCCTCATGTACTACTAGCCCTAGTTCTTGTTCTTCTTTCTTCTAACTCAGACAATATCAAAATAATTATTTATGCTCATGACAATGGCGGAAACAAAACAAAACATGTTCATTGTCTAAGGGTCGAGTCCAAATTCCCCTTGGTATTCTAAATCTACAGACGCATTTAATGGTTGATAAATGATCATATAGACGTGGAATATTATGTAAGACATGTTTCTTCCATCTTTGGTCACTTTTGATACTTTCACAAATTTAACAATTGCATTGTCAATATGTTCCATGAATTTTTCCAACCAAAAATCAATAAGCAAAGGATAAAGGCATACCCAAAATGGATTAGCCAAAAATTCCTCCTTATCGGGATTGAAACATTCCTCCAATGTATCATATACATCCATTTGTTGTTAAATAAGGAAGGTCCTCCCTCAAAAACTTATTTTTTATCCACCAAATTAGAAAAAAAACTGTAAAAAACCCTTTCGGGCCCAATTTTAAGTCCACTTCACCTTTAGGTTTACATTTTTGTAGAATCCATCACTCCAATTATTTTTTTGTTGGCCATCCTCTATATTTGGAAATGAAAATGTGATATTTCATTTGCCTGCGATGATTTCCAAGCTTTTCGCGGGAATGACAAATTTGGGGTTTTTTAGCTGCCTTTGACAAATAATGACCTCTCAATCTAGCCTACCATTGAGCCCCCAAAATTGGAGCCTCCTTAGAACTCCCTCCTGGCTTAAATTTTCCTATGTTTCCCACTCCTTGCTTCGCATATCTTGCTACAACATTTTTAAAGGAGAGGTGACTAACCCCCCCACTGAGGCACTCATTGCTCCCACTCAAGCCCAAGCAGTGGATGGATTTGTGAAAAATTCAAGCAAAATGAACAAACCTTAGAATCAAAACCAAAAACCCTCCACCAAAACCCTCTTTCTTTTGTTAAAGTGTAATTATTAAGAAATTACTAAAGTAAATTAAATGATACTTTTGATATTTATTTATTTGAAAGTCTCTCAATAATGTTTATAAAACATAGACATTATTTGGCAATTCAATGGGAGTTTTTAGATAGTAAGATGTGTTACATGTTTATGTGTTTAAAAAAATTAAATTTTTAATGAAAATGGTTTTTTAATCTTTATTTTTATTTAAATGATATAATTATTGAAACAAATAATCAAAATTTAATTGTAAGAACACATCCCAAAATAAAAATGATAAACATACGAATCTATGGTGCTCCTTTGTTTGGCACGTTAACTACGGTTTTTCTAAAATTTGGTCTCAAATAATGTTTTTTTGGTATTCGTGAAAAATATGGCATAAAAATATCCATAATATATATATATACTAATATATATATATATAAACAGAGCATCAAATTAAAAATACATTGGATTTTCTTTTTTAAGTGCACACCATATAAATGTCAATTTAATGCATTTCCAAAACCATTTTTTAAATGAAAAATACATAGTGTTTTAAGGAATAATCCATAACTAACTTGATTTTAAGAAGGTTAGAACTTAAGAAGGTTAGAATTGATTGTTCTAGAATGAATTAGGGATGGTTTAGGTTTAGAGGAAAAGTGTGTTATCCTATCTTTTTTTGTATAAGTTTGCTAGTGTTTGATTTTTCTTTATAAATTGTAATGCATTTTTGGAGTAAAATATCATTGAATGATTAGCCCCTTCAAGGTATATCAATTGGTGATGGCCATAAAAATGAAGTCTTGTGTGGAAGGAGGTTTTAGGTTCAAATTTACCTAATTCACTTATTCTTTTGTGTGATACCCCTAGTGAATTTGTTTTTGAAAATATTATTATTTATATTTACTATAAATATTGTGAAAATGTGAGTTGTGGTGCTAACACTAAACTTGACTAATGTAAATATTAATATATTGTTGTGAATAAAATGTTATTTCACTTATTTGTTTATTTGGAAATATAATAGGAGCTATCACATGAGTAGTGAGGCTCCCAACTATAAGAAAGCAGTTATGAATCAATTGTAGTCTAAGAAAGGATAATTTTAAAGTGATAGTTGTCACAATCAAGAAAATAAATCCTCCATCTTCTAGGGAATGATTTCTCCTAGGACCCAAATTATCATGTCTATAGAGAAATTTCATGGGTGGAATATGGTTTTGGAAAATAGGATTGTGGGAGAGAAAGGCATTCTAAAAAAATGTATGAGGCTCTAGTGGGAGAGAACGGTTGGACCTGTATAGATTAAGATTTCAGTCCAAATTTAGCTGGATGCTACTAGGGCTTAAGGAGGTCGAATTGTGAAAGATCATTGATTTGTTTCCTGATAGAAAATGATCCTACATTTCGAGGGGGGTTGCTAAGACAATAGTTCATAAGTTGGGAGAATTAGTAGCTCCTATTATATCCCCAAAACACATATAAGTAACAAGACTGTATGTGTTATGGTTTATTGGAAATTTTGAGTTTCTAAATAAATGTTTATGTCATTTTATGTATGAGTTTGGATAAATGTAAGTATTTAATAAATATCAAGATATTTGGAAAAAAGGGTTTCACTTTTGTTATAACTAATTTAGGAAGGATAATTCTTTATATCTATATGTGTGGAAGAAAAGGTCCACTCAAATTTTGTAATGATCCTGTACAGAAAAATATGGGTTAAGTAAGTATTTTTTTCATTTATGTTTTACAAAGTGTTTTCAAATATATACATATACAATATAGTTTTCAAGGTCAGGGGATGACATTGATAAAAATTTTCAAATTACCCGCTTAAACAACATGGAGTCCTTATTTATAATACAATAATATCCTTGCAGTACTAGATGCAGAAACCAGGAAGCTAAGAGTCATGCACTCTAAAACTGGCAGACAAGAATATATATCTCCTCTCCTATCGTTGTGGGGTGGGGGTGGTGGTGGTCTAGTGTGTGTGCAATTAATAAACAAAAATAACAAGAGACAAAACTGATAGTATTGTGTATTCATAGCAAAGAGGAATATTGAACATGCATATGTTAATTTGAGTAAAAGAAATAAGAGTTATACAAATCCTTAAAAGAAAATATTAGAAAATAGAACATGCACAATAATAGTTTTTTTAGGAATAAAATACTTGGGAAGGACTCCATGTCAATAATTGGTTTTGAATAAAATATAAAGATTTGGTTGTAAATGTAAGCAACGACAATTTATAGAAAAACACAATGAGTACTTATATAGGAAATAGACAAATATTTAGTGTCTGAATCCTTTATACAATGATAAAAACATAATAAACTATTGAGTTATAGACCAAATAAATTGAGATGTTAAATTATACTTTGTCCCTATCGAGGAAAACAATGTTGCAGAATAATATTAAAATTTACAATAATTTACTTTTATCACAATTATTACAAAATCATCCATAGCATTTGGGTGTTCAGGCATATAAGTGCTACTATACTTGGTAATATCTTTAATTATGCAAGAAAGTAAGTTGAAGTTAGGGCATGGCCATGTTAGGATCTAGCCATGAAAAGTTATGAAAAGTAAACTTGCAATATGAGAGAGAAGAAACAAAATAAGTCGACAAGTGTTGAGAATATTAGAGTGAAGGGAACAGAGAACCCTATATTTACATCCCACTTGGGTAATGACCATAACTCACCTAGGCATAATAGAAGTAAATAGGTCAGAAATTAATTCAAACAAGGTGAAAATGTAAAGGAAGGATAAAATTAAGGGTGCAAGCTTTTTAAATTACATGTAGAAATAATTGAGAAAAGTTGAGTCTTGTATCATGTGACAGAAGCAAACTTTTGGAATACTAAGAGGGGGTTAATCAATATTTCACTTAAAGTTAATTAATTATAAAAAATTTAGAGCATGAACATTAGAACACTAATCATCAACACATCATAAGAGTAGTACAAAACAACTTTTTAGGTGGAAACCCTTCAAGGAGAAAAATCATTTAACATGTTTATAATAATTTATGAGTACACAATTTTTTAATTCCAACTTCCTAGTACTCTAGAAATACATTCAATTTATCAAGAAGCTCGAATGCCTGAAAGCATGGTCCTATGCCCTGGTTTTACTAGCTCTAATTGAAAGGATGCTCCAACGCCCTAGCTTTATTAGCTACAACTAAAAGGATTCTCCAACACCCTGTAAGCTCCAACTTTCTTTAGCACCCCCTTGCCACCTTAAAATATTTTCAGGCTCCAACATGAAGTAGTCTTCATTCTCCTACCTCGCACCACCCAACTACCCTAAAAATGAAAAAGAGAAATAAATTATGGGCTCTTATACTAGAGATAATGACCCACTTACAAATATATTCAATAAGCCCCTTTTTGCTAAAGCATGCTTTAGATGTGCAGTAAAAAACCAAAATCCTTCAAAACTTTAGGACTGCCTTTGAATAATATTTACTTATGAAATTCCTTCAATGAATAATATGTATCTCTACTTGCAAAAAAAAACAAACACTTAACCTAATCATACCTCAAATTTCCTAATTATGAATAGACTCTCAAGTGTGCTAATGATTTGTACAACCCTTAACACTGCTGACAAAATGTGCTGACCGGTAACAAGTTTTAGTTTTGATATGATTTGAAAATTTCCTTGAAGAATGCAGACTTTTGAATTTATATTACTAAGATACTTCAAATCAAGGCTTGAATAACAATGATATTAGACTGCTCCAGAATTTTCCTCAAGGCTCAGGAAACCGAATTGCTCTTGAATCTACAAAGTTCACCCATGGAGCAGACCAAAACACTCCCAAAAGACTCAAATACAAATGATAAATATACTTCATAATGATACAATCATCAGCCTTCGGTCATGTGCTACAGGAGTGTGTCAAGAAAGGGTCAAATAGGTTACTAAATAGGGCTTATAAGTTTCTTTAACATACCTCTAGAAAACATCGCCTGTCTTATCATAAAGAATTCCAAGTTTTGACAAGTTTTGAAGAAGGGCCAAAATAGGTTTCAAATAGTGGTCTAAGCCTTATAAAAGGTTCCCTTAGTGTGCTTAGAATTTAGTCTGCAATCAACCCACAAATAAATTCCTCACAAACTTAGTAATTTGGGCTTGTATTCCCCCTGTAATGGAAGGATGAAACTTTGTGACTTGGCCTTCAGAAATCAACAAAATTCTGCTTCATATAGTCAATGGAAAATACCACAAAACCCCTAATTTCAAGCTTTAGGAAATGTCACAGAGATGTTCCATAGGAGAGCCAAAAATGTCTCAAATAACACCGCCTAAGAAAATTTCCATTCATGACACTAAAGTTATGCTAAACCAGCCTTTAGATATGTGTGATAAACCTTGTGGTAAGTATTAAACACTCCACAAAAGGTCCTCAAAACTTTGAGCAAATATCAATGCAGAAAGACATAAGAATTAGCCTCAAGTCCAATGTTATTTCTCCTTATATACTGCCATTCCATAGACATCTAAGTAACCTCAGAGAACTAATCAAGAAGGACCTCATCAAAATCATTGACTAGCCATAGGAATCAATTAATCCTTGCCTTGGATAATCAACCAAAATGTTGAATTCAGGTCCGAGCAGGGCTATAGAGTTATGGACTTCGAGGGCCTAAAAAAATCAGATATATCTACCTCAATAAGCCCACAACAAATAGAGATTAAAATGATCTTTATGCTTAGAAAACTCAGCCTCTCATAGAAGATTGGCATGAATCCATAAATAGCACAAAATACCACAGATATGTATCAATTAAGCACTTCCAAGATTGATCAAATGGGAGCCAAACAAGCTATATTTATACTTCAAAAGACATTTCTAAAGGAAGAAAGATGACTTGAAAATACAATGGAACAAACCTAATTAATTTAAATTTTACCAAAAATAATTTAATCCTAGAGGCTGACTTGATAAATTAATTTTCCATTCCTCTTTTGCTAGTGAATTTAACTAGAAGGCCCATTATAATTTAATTTAATTTTCTTGAATTAAAATTCCATTATCTAACCAATAAATAATTTGATTTCAACATCTTCTTTTTGGCTTCTTGAACAAAAAACAAGGCACCCACTTTGATCGGGCATATGTTCTCAACCATGAGGAGTTATGAGGCATTCCACATACTATTAGAATCAGCATGAAAATATCCATCAAATGAAGATGATCTTGAGCCCAAGAACCCTGATCTTCCTTGTCATTTTTTTCATTGAAAGAGAGGTGTCTTTTGGTTTCTACTTGGGTTGATATCAATGAAAACTAATTTTCAACAATCTCCCCTTTTGTCATTGATAGCAACACACCTACTTCCCCTGTGATTATTTCTCCCCTAACTAGATGCCCCTGGTATTCCTATCCTGATTGCTCTCCCTCTTTAACAAAAAATGGAAAATGGTTACTCGCACTAATAAGATACCTTCTTCTCTCTTCCAATAACATGCCTTTATCCCCTTCTCTACTTGACTTGATGGAACACATATCAATTTGGACCTAAAAGAATCCCAACCTTTTGTTGAAGATACTCAAATGTCTCTCATGGTAGAGTCTTTGTGAAGATGTCAACTATTTATTCCTTTGTCCCAATATATTCTACTTTTATATTCTTCTCTGCAATGTGTTCTCAAACAAAGTGATATTTAATAGGAGCATGTTTTGTTTTTGAGTTCATTAAAAGTTTCTTGGAGAGGCTTATGGAACTAGTTTTCATAGAATATCAAAATTGGCTCATCAAACTTCACTTGGAGATCCTATATAATTTTATTCATCCAAAGAACCTAAGTACAACATGTTGTTGCTATAATATATTATGCTTCTGTTGTGTACATGCTTCTTACTCAACCATAAAATGAGACAATTATCAAATATAAGGTTGCTCCATTGGTGTTCTTGGGATCATCAATATTTCCTACCCAATTTTCATTTGTATAAGTTGTCAAGGTCAATTAATTCCCCTTTGGATACCATAGTCCAAAATATATTGGTCCTTTAAGGTATCAAAAGATTCTTTCCACTACAACAAAATGGAATTCTTTTGGTGCTACTTGTAATCATGCCACCCATCCAACTACATGCATCACATTTGTTCTTGAAGTTGTTACATACAATAGGCTACCAATCATCGATTTAAACAATCTTTGGTATGCTTCCTTTGACTCATTGTCCTTACTCAACTTGCAATCAGTCACCATGGGAGTGCTATATGGTTTTCATCCTTCCATTTTGAATTGATTCAACATTTCCTTGATGCACTTGGTTGTAGAAATAAATATGTAATCATCTTCGAGACATATCTGGAGTCCCAAAAAGGTCAACTCACCAAGTAAGGCCATCTCAAACTCATTTTTCCTATCATTGGAAAATTTATTACTCAGCCTATCATCATCATTACCAAATATGATGTCATCCACATATACTTCAATGATATTGAAGTTGTCTTGTTCAATATTTATGTATAAGTTGTTATTGACACTTCCGTTATTGAAACCTTGTTGCTGCAAGTACCTATTTAGATGTGCATACTACGCTCTAGGAGCTTGTTTGAGACCATACAAGGCTTTCTTCAATCTACATACATAGTCTTTCTTTTATCTAAGTAGGAATCCTTTCAACTACTCTAAGTAAAGCTCTTCTTCTAATTCTCCATTTAGAAATGATGATTTGATGTCTTCCTAATAAAAATTAATCTTTCTTGGACAAGGATAGGACAAGAACATCTTGATAGCTTCCATCCTGGAAATAGGGGAAAACATCTCTTTGAAATCTATTCCTTCAAAAGGCACATATCCTTTAAATACCAATCATTCTTTGTTCCTCACCACCTGTACATCAAGTTCATTCACCTTGTTCTTGAAGACACATTTTGTGCCAATGACATTTTTATCCCTAGGTCTTGGAATCAATTCCCTTGTCTTTTTTTTTTTGGATTTGATCATGTTCTTCTTCCATGGCTTTGATCTAATGCTCATCATGGTTGGCTTCTTCAAATATGCCAAGCTCAACTATGAATAACAGATCACCATTTCCTTGTTCTGGTATTTTTATTTGTAGACTTCTTCTAGTTCCTATTCTTGAATTAAGATCGCGATTGATTCTTTTTTATGGATGTTCTTTTAGTACCATTGTTTAGGAGTTTTAGGAGGTCCCTACTTATTATCTTCTACTTCTTCTTGGTTGACAGTTGAATATTCATATGATTGTTCTTCTTCTTTTATTATTCCTTCTTGTTTTGGTTTGTTTGTTTCTTGTTCCCTTGAAGATGAGCCTCATTGCCTATCCTTTTGTCCAAAAACTTCATCAAATGTTACATTGATGCTTGTTACACAACATTTTGTCATTGTCCCTGTACTCTTTGTTCCTTGACCCTAGAGGACCTCTATAGTGAACTCTATATGCTTTTCCATCATGAAGAGCATGCCTTTACATCCCTATTCATGAGCAGAACATTCCTCTTTTGCATCATTTCCCAAGAATATTCCTTCAATCCCAGTTTACAAGGCCAACGCTAGTGCTCAATTCCTTCCTTGCACCGATTTGCAGAGTATCAAACCAGATCTAGTGCCATACGGTGCAAGTGAACCCTTCTTCACTCACGTCGATCCTCTTTTGGCATGTTTTTAAAAGTGGCGTCGAAGCTTCTAGCTCTATAAGCTTCGTGGAAAGGAAGTATGGTAAATGATTGGGATGGATAGAGACAAGGAAGTCAGTTTGGGCTCCTTTCCCCTATAAATATGGAACAAACCAAAGAGATAAGCCCTATCTCATCATAAGAGGAACCATCCCCCCTCCATCAAAGATATATAAACTCCTCCTTTTCCAAGCTGAACTAGTCTTTTTTGAAGCTTGAATAACCAACAAGATATATATAGCTTTGTTCCTTCTAGTTAATGTGTGTAAAGGGAGAATAGTGTGTTTGGTTTGGTTTGGAACTAAAGGGAAGCAGCCTTAAAATTCCATTTTTTAGGATAACCATGAGATGCTACAAGTGGTGTTGGAACCCGGATATGTCAGAGGAGACTTGCAACGTCAAGGCTTTGGTTGTATCTCTTCCTAAGCTTTATATCAATACAACTAATGATTTATTTCCTACATTAAGTTTCATATTACATTTGGTGGCTTAAGATTCCTTGACTTCTTAAGTAAATTGAATCCAATTGTATGCTATTACGATTGTTGTTGTCTCTTGTGTATTTTTTTTAGATATTCGAAGGAGAAGAACTCAAAATAAGCAGTAGCGAAGGAGTGAGGTCATCATCAAGAGGAGTAGTGTTCTAAGAGGTAGTCCCTCTTATTCGATTCTAGTTTAAGGAAGTTTTCATTAGGTTTTTTTGTTTTCAGCTAGACTCTCTCTAGGATTAGAAGGATCACCTCTATTTGTAGAGGAGATTTACCTATGCCACAAATTGGAGACCATACCTCTCTTTTGATTGTTTTTCATTTTGTCGTTTGTGTGAACTTTTGTTGTATCAAATTTTCCCTATGGTTTCCTGTGCTTTGCCTGGTTTACTGCTTTGGTTCTGAAATTCAGAGTGACAAGTCTGGTTTTGAGATTTGAGATTTTTTATTTTTTCCACGAAATCCTCGATCAGGGCATTTTAATTTCTGACAATTGCACCGATCAACATGAATTTCTCTAAAACAGTCACGTCGTACCGCCTTGTGGCAGTTGTTGTCAATTAGTAAATCACGTTGATTCATGTAAGTGAATATTGGGGTTTCTCCTAAATCATAACTAGTGTGTCTTGCCCTCATAATTTCTTCCTCTTAGCTTGTTTTTCCTTCGTTCTCTCTAGCTAGAAAGCCTCATTAGCTTGTTTGGTGTGCTTGTTTGGTTTGAATTTTCCTTACTTGATTTTTTGATTCTTTGGATGTTTGTGAGCCTAGTGCATCTAGGTCATCGTCCATTCAATTGTTTGTGTTCTCAGCAAGTCAAGTGGTTGGTTAACTGTGCCATGTGTTTTGTGTTCTAGTTGTTTTTATTGCTTTGGTTTCAATTGAACAAGTTTGAAAAGTTTCCTTTGCTCTTTTCTTGGTTGAATGCCTATTTCCAAGCATAGATTACAATTTCTCATCTTGTTTCTATTAAGTCTTTGCATGATTTATTTGGAAAAGAATTCTCTTTTTCGTGCTTTGCATATGATTGATCTTCATTGTTTGAAAATTGTTCATTAATGTGTTCATATGAGAGATTCATTTTTATCATTCCATTGAAAAATAAATCATTCTAGTTTGTTGAATCGATATGTTGCATTAAGTGGCATTATTGAAAGCTAGAATTCCATCATCAATTTTGCATTCGAAAGGACATGAACTTCTTTTACCATTGCAAGAACTAGTTAAAGTGAATTTGATAGGAAGATAGGAAGTGGAAAGATTTTATCATTATTTTGTTTTCAAAATTGGAGTAGTGAAGAGTCATCTTGCTTTCAGTTGCTTGCTTGTTGCATACATTATTTTCTCTACTGTCATTAGTGTAAACATTCATCAAATTGAAAGGGTTTTATCTCATTTAGCTGCATATTGGAGTTTTTCAAGTCACATCAATAGGGCCTGAAAACTGACACATAATTTCAAGATAAAATTTAAAATGTATTCAATTAATCTAAGGCGCATTTCAAACCTAATGCTCACATTTTAGATATCTAGGCTAGAGATGCATTCCAGGATCTTTAAACCTAGTAGTTATCATTTGCTTCGGCACTAGACATCATTAGTACGGACTTGTGCTACCCGTGCCGTCGCATATATAAAGGGATACCCCACTAGCTTTACAATCCTTTATCCATAGGAAGTCGAGTCTGCCACCTTGTAAACGTGATACACCAAACACAACATTTGGGGATATTGTCTACCCGTGCTTCTCGGTTCGCTGGGAGGTATTCTTCAGTTTACAGTTACCTAGTAATCCTTTTGCCTAGACTATCCTTAGTAGTCATTTTGGTATTTTTGACTCTCTAAATTTAAAAGATCATTGAACACTTGTCCTTTAGAGCTCACTCAAACTAAAAGTGATAGAGTCATATTTGGCATTTTCTCGACTCTAAAAAAATGAAAAGGCATCAATTTCTTTTAGCGTCCTAAAAAATCGTTTCCCATGATCACATCACATTCTTGATAGTCTTTTTCTAGACCACATCATGAGTATACCTTTAATACATTTTGAAGAAGCCTTGAAATTAATCTCTTTTCTCTTGCTGTTTGAGACCAAGTCATCATCGCAGAACCATTAGGTTCCTCTTCTACTCCTCCACCTAAAATATCATCTAAGGAGCCTCTTCCCGAACTCCTGTAGTCACTTGAGGATCAAGGTGTTGAACTTGGAATTGTTCTGAGTATTCAACATTTTTCATCTCTTTCTCCCCCATTAGATACTACGTCATCTTATGAATCTGGTCCAGAATCTCTGAATAATCCTATCCAGACTCCCGAGTGTTCGCCCACCCTTGAAGGTCAGTAAGGACTAGTTGTTTTCCCTCTGAATCCTTTGTTCGATCCTGTTGTGCTATCACCACAGCCTTCATACAGTATGTACAATCAACTGGATATTCCTTTGGAATTATCCCCTTGAACATCTTAGGTTGTCCATTGTCATTTATTTCCACTCATGGAATCTGAAGGCGATATTCCAGTCTCCTCTCTGGGTCACTAAGAGGTTTCTTCTACACACACTGCTCACATTGTTGATGAATAGGGATATCAATTCCCTCCTGAAGGTTTCCCTTACACGGGAAGCATTCCAACCAGCATTTACCCTCAGCATAGTGGGCCTTCATTGCCACGTGGCTATACCTCTTTGGCTGAGTTGGTGTTAGGCACTCCTAGTGCTTCGTCATTGTCTCACAACCCTATGTATTCATCTAGTGCTATGCCTACCTCAAGTCTGTTCATTCATAATCTAACCTCTCAGTCGATTTTGCATTTTGCAGTCACATCAGTTCTAGTGCAACCCACCATTCTGAATCCGCTCATTTCGTCATTTCAAGTTACTCTTCAAGCTCAAGTGACAGTTTCAAGTCAACTCTTTGTAAGTTCTTTCACCCCTCTAGTAAGTGGACACTCTGTCCCATAGCCTGGGGGTAAAACCCAAATATTTCCATGATGTCTGGCACAACCAATGTGAGCGGCTCACAAGCTCACATGGTTGGAATGAACTAGCCCTATTCTAGTGCTATCCTAAACCCTGCTTATCCTTATGGATCAAGTAATGTCCAACAATAGTAGCCAAACCCTGTTGGTCTGTCTCCATCAAATAACGTCCAGTACTAGCATCCAAATGTGGCACAAGGGCCATTCCAACCTCCTTATGTTCCATATGGTTGACAAGCGATGGTAAATCTACCTTACATCCCTCGAGCTAGACCTTATATTCAACTTGGTCCATCTGTCGTGCCTGGTGGATATGGCTATATCCAATTTGGGAACTCTCAAGGTATTGCTCCAAGAACTATTCAAGTACCGTTGCCACAACAAGGGAAACTCTTGCAGCAGCAAGGGAAACCTTCATAGCAACAAGGGCCACCTTTGTAGTAGTAAGGGGAGACATTGTAGTAGAAAGGACAACTACAGCAACCACAGGGGCAAGCCTTGCAAAAACCACATCAAAATTTGCAGCCACAAGTGCAGTTTGTTCACCTAGTTTCCCAAACTATTCCTTCGCAAGGTCAATCTTTGTAGCCGCAGGTACAACCTTCACAGCAGCAAGGCCAAACCTTGTAGCAACAAGGTCAACTCAGGCAGCAACAACCCTTATACTCATATCAACAGGGTCAACCTTTGCAAAGCCAAGATCAAGTCCTACAACAATAGGCTAAAATTCCCTATGTCCAAGGGCAATAGGATTAGAATCCTTATGTCCAAGGGCAGTAGGTGAAAAATCGTTATGTCCAAGGGCATCAGGTTCAAAACCCTTATGTCCAGGGGTAGCAGGTGCAAAATAAATTTGTCCAAGGCCAACAAGCTCAACAACCTTTTAACACATACAGTGCTTATCAGTAGCCTATGGCTGGATAGTATCAAGGCTACCCAAGTCAAAATCCTCCGTACGAGAAAGGTAACCTATAGTGGGTGAAGAATCAAATGCCTTATGAACAAAATCCTCCATTATGGGGACAAAATCCTTATCAACAAGGATGGGTTCTATAGTGTGGGCCTGCTCAGAAGTCCCAGATGCCTTTTAATACACAATTACATTTCTTGGCCACATTGGAGCTCCCAAATGTTTCTAGAATCACTAATGATCCCATTCTTCATTCGCCATACTGGCCTTTAGTTCCATCCAAGATTTCAAGTGATTGTCCAAATTTTTATGGAAAAGTGAAAGAGGATCCACAAGCCCACGTGATGACATATCACCTCTAGTGGTCCTGTAATTCGTACGTTGACGATTCCATTCGTCTTTGACTTTTTTCAGCAAACCCTCATAGGTGTTGCAGCCAAGTGGTACATCAAATTAACTCGAGGTACCTACAATGACTTTAACACTCTCACTATGGCTTTCCTCACACATTTTCAGCTGCCAATTCGCTATGAAACTGGTACCCATCAACTTATGTCCTTTAAACAAGACACTGTGACCCATATCTATGATCACATCCATGAATAGAGGTGTCGGCATCGCCTAATAAAGTTTTAAATTGTTGATGAGTTGTTGTCCGAATGGTTTACCATGTCATTCGTCAGAAAAATTTCTGTGGACATAGCTATGTGTGGCTATGTCACTGAGGAGCAATCCATCACTCATGCTCAATTTTAGACCTCGTCTACTTGTAATCTGGCACATTATATGATATGTTATCTGATGCTCCAAGACCATCATCTGATCTAACATAATCGAAGTCTCCGACTACCCCAACTGTTGATGGAGTAATTGGTTCTGTGTCTCAGACCCCCGCAAAATCTTCTTCCAAGCAAAAGGAAGTCTCAAACACTCGTTCCAATGATCCCTCTTGAAATTCACTTGGTCCTAATAAAACCTCTGAGGTTCATGCTCTCCAGTCTATGGGAGCGGAAAAATCCTCTAAAGGTAAAAATAAGGGAAAAGGCAAGTTCAAAGTTGATGCCCTAAAACCGGTCCTCCTAAATCATCTGTTGCTGATGCTTCTGAAAGGAAGCCCAAGTATCCACACCTCCTTTGTGAGGAGGATCACTATACTAAATATTGTCCTCAGTGGTCTGAAGTTAGTCATTTTCTCAAAGGGACCCCTGTTGTCCTGAAAGATCCCTTTCCATCCCAACAAACTCAAATTGTAGACCAACCTTAGTCTTCCACTTCCTCATGTTCCCAAGTGTTTGTGATGAGTTCATTGGTAAATGTGGCTACTAGATCAAAAGATTATTAAATGCCTACCCCTACAGAAAGGAAAGAGAAAGAAGGCATTCCTTCCTCCTCTATCCTATCTTCCTCTGGTCCTCTCCATATAGAGCGAACTAACCCTGATTCCTCTATTCAACCACCCTCTCAGTGTGTTCTGGGAAAGTTCTCATACCATCTAAACACTCAAGCTGCTCAACATTATAACATTGTTGAGGATTTGACTCAAGCGCCATTAGCTATGTCTGCTCTCAAGGTCCTTCAAATATGTCCTTCTCAGCAAAAAGAGTTTCTATCAGCCATTGGGGGTATTGATCCAGCTGACTCCAATATTATTTCTTTTGATATGGAAAACCACGTTTTGTGCTTACCCCATCAGATTACCTTTCTCATCAAGGTGATCATTAATGATAAGACAATTCACAAGACCATCATTGATGAATGTGCTTCTACCTGCACCGTGTCTGTCTCTCGTTGGAAGGAAATTGGTTCCCCTACCTTGAACCAATCACCTAACACTTTAGAAGCCTTCGATGGGCGTGATTCGCGACCATTTGGTGTCCTTCCGAATCTTACCATTACCTTGGAAGGAAAGACAGTACATGTCAAAGTAGAAATTATGGTTGTGAATCTTAATTATAATCTTCTACTTGGACAGATTTGGACCCATGCTATGCATGTTTTGGCCTCTTCTCTATTCTACATGCTCTATTTTCCCCATCAAGGGAAAATTCCCACAGTCGACCAATAGTCTTTCTTCACTTCTTTTTCCTCTGATGGAAATGTTCCATACATGAAGCATACCAGTTCTCCTTATGAGAGTGTGGGGGCTGGAATTTTTAAAGATCTCGCCTTGATGGGTATTTTTCCTCTCTCACCTTTGCATGTTGTCTCAGTCAACATGATCTCGGTTAAGTTTGGTCTTGGGTCATTCCCTCTGCTAATCTTGTTGATACATGGGGTGATGTCATGCCGTTAAGCCATGCCAAGATCAATTATGTGGATATTGTTTCAGCTTCATCTTCAGTTCCAACTGATCATACTGTTTCGAGTACGTCTCTTTACATGTATTCTCAATCCCGTGGCTTCGTTTTTTGGATTCCCCCGATCCCTTAACAAAGACTTTTCCCTCTAATGAAAGTATCATGGAAATAATATCTCTGGAGGAAGCACCATGAAATGATACTCATCATTGTTCCTCGTTCTTACCTCGCCTGGCGGTCATGTCTACCTGTATTGATAAGTTCTCTTCTCGTTTCTCAACATCTCAGTTTACTCTAATATTATCAAGATCTTTTAGTTGTGGGAACCTTTTTCTCACCATGAGTTTAGGTTTGCCTCGCTTCCTCAAGTTTCTACCATCGACCCATTATCGTTATGGGGTTTCCATCTTACGTCTCATAACCATTGCTTGCCTAGGGGGCATTGGGGCACAACCTTTTATGAGTTCTGCTATATTATTTGGCCGAGTCGATTCTTACTTGTCATGCTAACAGTACAACTCTAGTTTTCCTCATTGTTGATTGATTACCCAAGTCTGGCAATGGAATCCATCAAGAAGTACTATGCTTGAGTCATGTTGCATGGTTCCCTTTGTACATAAGTGTGTTATTCATTTTTGTGCAAGTTTGGTTTGGTGTCTTTTCAAGTAGATTTCCTACTTATTATTTCTTCACCAGCTTTGTAGATGTTTGTGACTCCTTACGTTGGTTTCGCTTATGGTGCTTACCGTAGTTATCAGAATCTATCTTCCATGGCATGGGCTATCTATGCCCCTAATGGTGAGTTGATTCATCTTCCAGGTATTTGTTTGGGTCAAACAACTAATAACGTTATTGAGTATAGTGTAATCATCGAACTCTTGTCAGAATCCATTGCTCTTGACATTTGGGAAATGGTTGTTAACCTCGATTCCCAGCTTTTTGTTCTTCAGCTCAATGGGCAATATTATGTCAGAAACCCTCACATATTGAGAACGTATTTGCATATTCATTTATTGGGAAGAAATTTTGATTACATCACATATCATTATATTCCTAGGCATATGAAGACATTAACAGATGCATTAGCTAGTTATGTGTTAGATAGACATTTTTGCAACCTATGAAAAACAAAACATTGTATCATAGTAACAAAGAATATAGTATATATATTATATATATATATATATATATATATATATATATATATATATATATATATATTATATATATATAATATGTCAATAATTTTTGAGTGCCATACATCAAAACCTCAAAAAATGATTTATGTGTTCAAGTACATCTGTGGCTCGTAGGCCTCAAAACTGTAAATGCAAAACTATGTACTACTCGACATGGTGATCATGATAGCACGTCATTTCTCATACTACTCAAGTCAGTAAATGGCAAATCTAGTCTGACACCCTGATTGTGTGCTGCTGATACCAGCGTGGGATGTCACCCACCCAGGCATACACTGGGATACCTATGGTCAATCCCTCAAGGTTCCCTGCTATATCATCCTTGTTGTCAACTCCTTGATAAGTAGTGATCTCAAATTTCCAAGCAACACATCTAGCAACCAGGGACATCCCGGTTGGTCGCTTTGGTCCTACATCTGCAATTACAAAAATGAAATGTCA
Source organism: Pinus taeda (assembly GCA_000404065.3). Lineage (NCBI taxonomy): Eukaryota > Viridiplantae > Streptophyta > Pinopsida > Pinales > Pinaceae > Pinus > Pinus taeda. The sequence continues at coordinate 19,798 of APFE031207838.1, forward strand.
CGAATCATAAAATTAATTTTTTTTTTCTTACCTCCATAATTAAAATCTTCTCCCTCAGGGAGCGGCATATCAGGATCAACTGACACCTCAGCCACAAAAGGAAGGCGGCTTGTATGACATATGCTAGCCCCCACCAGTTCTGGGCATCAGTTCACTCCAATGGACCATCCATGGATCTCGTGGCAATGGGGGGTTCACCTCCGCCAGCTCATAATGAAATAGAGGGATCTTCTATAGAAATAAGGTCACCAACACAGAACCATATCCGAACTATTTCAAGTTCCTTTCCTTGACTTTGGATAGCTGGTGCTTCATGTTCGCTTCCACCCAATTGAAGATAGTGGGCGTTGTATAGCATATAGCATACTAAAACTTGGACTTGTTGGACTCATGCAATTCCTGAGACCCAGCTACTTTGTTTATGGTCAAGAGTAGTGCTTTCAACACAAGGTCATCAATACTCATGATATCAACCTTGCCACTTTTTGATTTCAGTGCTTCAGGGCAATTTTCTACCAACAACATGTTCACACATTCCCCAATGGTCCTAGACCCATACATATTTATTGGTTCCCATGTTCAAGATAGTCTGGTGATGAAGTCTATATCTAAAGTCTCTAGCTCCAGCTCTTGGTCTCAGATCACAAAGACTTCTCATCCAACATCCCAAAGCCTAATTAAGTACTGCAACAACTTAGGCTAAGATCGAAGGCCTGATGTAAGGAAGAATTTGAGCAACCCGTAGTTCCTCAGAGCATCGAGATAGTTTTGGTCTTCCAATGCCTATGCATCACTTGCCTCATACTCACGTTCTTTCCATTCAACCATCTTTCCGCTGTAATGTTCCTGCAAACACCATGAAATCAAGTCAACATCTATCCTCGGCTGAGAAATTGCGGATTGAAAGCAAGAAAATCGGGCAAAAAATAAAAAAAATTCTCTTCTCTGTGCCAGTGCGACTATTTTAAAAATAGTAGCACCGACGACACAAGTGACTGTGTTAAGCAACACTCGAGCGGTGCAATCCTGAGCTTAGATCTCGTGCTGACTGAGGGTGAACAGTTTTTGCCAGAACCTCCTCAAAAAATCCAAAAATTGGCTAAACATAGGAAAAACAGGCATGAAAATGAAGATAAGGGTCCAAGCTCTTACCTGGAACTAACGATGCGTCAATCGGCCTCCTATCTGCCACAATCTACTCCTAAAAATCTAGGGTACAAATGGGTAAAAAATGCTCCACACAAGGTAAAAAGGTAAATGGTAAAAAATAAAATTACTTTTCCCCTTTTTATTCATTTTTTCATGACAATTTAGGGTTTTGTAAGTATTTTCACCTATTTTTACCTTAGAAATCGGATAATGCATTTACTTTTTGTGAAGCGACAGGTGATGAAGTGTTGATGATTGTGTCGAGTCATATTTAAGCTCTTTTCTCGACTTGTAAAAACTCAAATGAAAATATCACCGAGTATTTTTCCCTTTTTGACTCGTTAAAGAGAACAAAAATGGGGGGTCTCCTTTAAGCTTTTTTCCAACTCTTAAAACATGAAAATATTACTGAGATCTTGTCGTTTTGGACTAATTAAAGGCTATAAAAAATCATTTACCTAGTATACGTTTACCCCTTTTTTGGGCTAGGATAAATTATTTACGAAAAAGGTACTCCTTGACTCACATGGTGAAGCAGTTCTCCCAAGTATTATTTTCTATCTTTTCGGGCTCGAGAGACACGAATGTATGAAAAGGGACCTTTTGGAGTTTTCATTTTTGTGTCTTTTTCAAACTCTCTAAACATGAAAAGGATACTAATTTACCCCTTTGTCAGACTTGTTAAACTTAAACGACATCGGATTCGTCACCATGACAGACATGAGCTTCTCCTTCCTAGGGCTCATTAATCTTACTAGGCTGGATTCATCTGAAGGATGGACTTACAGTGAAAGCACATGCTATCCCCTTCAAGCTTGTGATAAGATATAATTGGGGTACTTGCCAGAAATGCTGGGTGAAAATTGGAAATTCCATCAGTTTTGTCAGAAACTCACTCTTGAACATGACACTTTCTGCTTCGTGTTGGGTTTGGATATCCCCACTTCATCGTTGAATTTCTTGGGTTGGGCCATTCATTTTTTCCTTTCCATTTGATCTCTACCACATCATCATGGCTTCTGATCCTATGGATCCAAAAGCTGCCAAACTCTGGAGTCATGTTGCTGATATGTTCAAGAGTTATCTTTATGTAGTTACACTCATACCTGATTCTTTATATCATCCACAATCATTACATCCCTTTGTCTCATGTCGATGATGTGGGATACATCATGGCCCTACTTCGACAAGGTCACTTCCTGTCGACTTCAGCCCATTATCTGGGAATTTGACCGAGAGACTCCTTTCCAATACCTTAGAGCTTGCATGCCCTAATGGAAAGTTCTTCCCACTCGACAACAAGTTCACATCATTGGCTTTTGATCAGTGATTTCACGAGTGTTTGACTTTAGTTCCTTATTCACATTCTATGGATTGTGTTGCTGGTATCTTTAGCACCATCATCGTTATTGGTGGTTTCTCTCACGCTTGTTAACATTTCACATCATTGACCGCTAATCAAGACAATTTCTAGCATGTCCGACTTCGACACATCTATTCACATGTTTGAATTTGTACTCTGATCACGCTGTGTTGGAGTGGAAGACCTTGGGCTTAGATTAATAAATTCCACGTTGCAAAGCGATGTGACATGATCATGCTAATATACGTGTCTCTTTCAGATGGATTGCTACAACCATACCATGAGTTGTTATATGAGATCCTTCTCTTTACTTGATGGTTGTGAGAATACCTTGAGTTCGATATGATCCTCTTTCTTGGATGGTTGTGCCCATATCGTAGATCAATTTAAATGATCTTTCTCTGGATTGTTGCATCCATACCACGATTCTATATCATTTATCGTAGTTTTCAGTGTTTTATATATATCTATGCTTGCTTCCAAGTTTTCCAATGATGGTCTCTGATTCCATGCATCTACTTGTAAAACATTTCACCCCTCACTCTAGTTCGACCTTCACGGTTTAGGGGGCATCTATTACACATCATTTTGTCACTATCCCTATACTCCCCATTCCTCGATCTTGGAGGACCTCTACAGTGAAACATATATGCTTTCCCATCATGAAGAGCATGCCTTTATGTCCTTATTCACGAGAGAACATTCCTCTTTTGCATCATTTCCCAAGAATCTTCCTTCAATCCCAGTTTACAAGACCGATGCTAGTGCTCAATTCCATCCTCACATCGAATTTTAGAGTTTGAAACCATAAATAGCATCATACGGTGCAAGTGATCGCTTCCTCACTTGCGTTGATCCTCTTTCGCAAGTTTTTAAAAATGGAGTCAAAGCTTCCATCTCTAAAAGCTTCGTGGAACGGAAGTATGGTAAATGGTTGGGCTAGATAGAGTCGAGGAAGTCAGTTTGGGCTCCTTTCCCCTATAAAGATGGAACAAACAAAAGAGGTAAGACCTCTCCCATCATAAGAGGAACCATCTCCCCTCACTCAAAGCTATATAAACTCCTTCTTTTCCAAGTTGAACTAGTCATTTTTTGAGATTGAATAACCAGGAAGATATATATAGCTTTTTACCTTCTAGTTTATGTGTGTAAAGGGAGAATAATGTGTTTGGTTTGGTTTGGAAGTAAAGGGAAGAAGCATTAAAATTCCATTTTTGAGGCTAACCATGAGATGCTAGAAGTGGTGTTGGGACTCAGATACATCGAAGGAGACCTGCAACGTCAAGGCTTTGGTTGTATCTCTTTTTGAGATTTATCTCAATACAACTAATGATTTATTTCCTACATTGAGTATCATATTACATCGAAGGAGACCTGCAACGTCAAGGCTTTGGTTGTATCCCTTTTTGAGATTTATCTCAATACAACTAATGATTTATTTCCTACATTGAGTATCATATTACATTTGACGACTTAAGATTCCTTGATTTTTAAAGTAAATTGAATTTGACTGCATGCTATTAATTTTTCTATTGTCTCTTATGTATTTGTTTCAGGTATTCGAAGGAGAAGAACTCAAAAGAAATTGGAGCGAAGGAGCAAGATCATCATCAAACGGAGTGGCATCCTAAGAGGTAGGCCCTCTTATTCGATTATAGTTTAAGGAAGTTTTCATTAGGTTGTTCTATTTGCAACTAGACCCACTCTAGGGCTAGAGGGATCACCTTTGTCTGCAAAGGAGATTTACCTACTCCACAATGCTTTCAAGTATCTTTTTGAGTCTCAAATTATATAACTTGTATGCCTTAGTTTTGTGTGAGTACCCATCAAATATGCCTTCATCTGCTCGACAATCAAAATTTCTGATCTTCTTTTCTTCCCTCTTTATGTAGCATTTTCTTCCAAAGATTCTAAAGTGCTTGACATTTACCAATCTCCCCTTCTATTATTCATATTGGGTCTTTTCACTATTGCTTCTAAGCATTCTTTTGTTCTGAATGTGTACATTGTCTCCACGTCTTGAATGCAAAAGGCATCACTTGATTTGGAATCATTCAACATGTTCATAGCCATTTCTTCTACCATTCTTCTTTTTCCTTGAGCGACTCCATTCTACTATGGTGTCCTAGCTATCGAACATTGACATTTTATCCCTTTTTCTTCACAAAAGTGTTAGAATTATTTGGATGTGAATTCTCCTCGATTATCAGATCTTAAACACTTGTTTCATAGATCAATTTCATTCTCAACCATCTCTTTTTAGATTCCAAGTAATTCAAATGCTTCTAAACATTGTTTTATAAAATTTATTGTTATTATTATATTATAATAATTGATATATAACATGAAGTATTGTTCACCTTCCATTACTTTAGTTCTCATGGGACCACATAAATCAATATAAACTAACTCTAATGGTTTTGAAGTGGAATGTTCCTTGGTCTTGAAGTCAACCCTTGTCTTATTTCCATGCCTGTAGTTCTTTCACATGGTACTTGTTGGTTTTGAAATTTTTGGTTACAACTTCATTTTTATTGATTTTAACAAGGATATCAAAGTTTATGTGTCCCATCCTTCTGTTCCAAATCCAACTTTCATCCTCTTTATCCAAAAAATTTCCTTCTTTTCCAATCTCATCCAGAGTATATGTCATTTGGGGTCCTTGTTGTAGCCACCACTAATGTGCCTAATTTTTCCCTTCTTATTTTGCATTTCTTTGAGTTAAATAGAAGCGTGTGTCCTTGATCATACATTTCACTCACACTTAGAAAGTTATGGTTCATATCCCCAATAATAAAAATGTCTTCTGCCATGAAATTCTTGCTCCCAAGCTTAACTGTACCCTTTCCTTTGACCTTATCTAATCCATCATTTCCAAATGAGACTGTTCAATATTTTTCTTCCCACAGAGATAAAAATTTGTTTTTATCCCCTATCATATGTGTTGAGAAACCACTGTCAACATAACATACACTTTTCTTTCTTTGCGATTTTAGATAAATCACACAATGTTCATCCTTCTTCTTCTATACTCATGAAGGTTCTTTTAGGGGAACATTTGGTTCATGCTTTAGAACCCTTGGAAGAGTGTTCAACTTGCAATATTTTGCTACATGTCCAAAATTGTTGCATTTATAACACTCTACTTCATTACTTAGGGATCCAAACCTATTATAATTGTAGTTGTACATTTCACGATATTTTCTGAGATAATCATTCCAAGAGTAGCTTCCATTGTTGCTTATATTCCTAACATAAGCTTTACAACTCACAACTTTGTGCCCAAAATTATTGCAAGAATAACACACACCAAGGAAGATAGTTTTATAGCTAGACGATCCTCCATGTGATGTGGCTTTACAGGGATTTTCCTTTTGAGGCTTCCTTATTGTAGGTTGTTGATTTCATGTCTTCTAATATTGTACCATCCTTTTCACAAGCATCCTTTCCTATTTTCTTGATAGAATCCTTGTTGATATCTACATTATTCTTTCACTCAACTTATTTTTCCATTGCCGCAGAGCTTGAACCTTTAATGAACATGGGCTTGTATCATAATCTTGTATTATCATTTCATGATCTTCGACTACTAATAATTTCATCCAAAACTTTGGTTTTATTCATGAAATTATATTGGATATTCCTCCCTTGTGCTTCCTTTCATAATTAGCCTATCTTTGCTTCCAAAATTTCCTTTGTGTAGGTGCTTTCTTCCAATTACCTTTTGAGTATTTCTTCAATTTTCTTGGCCTCCTCTAATTGTACTTTTAGATTGATGATAATATTCTCTAATTATCCCCTCTTTTGGTTGAGAATTTTAGTGTGTTTCTTTAGTTCACTCAATTCAGCTACCAATGCCTCGACATTATTCTTTTCTATCTTTAGATATTTTAAAGTGCTGAAAATTTCTCTTTCAAGATCTACTTCACCTTCTTATTCATCCTCTTCAAGATATTCCTTTTGGTTACCATTTGCATGAATAACACTCTTCATGTCATTTAGGAGGATTTCACTGATTCAATTGTATAACTGTTCAAGTGTCGTCATCAATGTTTAGTGTAGTCGTCGCTTCAGTTCAACTTTGACAGTTCGATAGTGTTGGTTATGGATAAGGTTGTTCATGTAATAGGTTTTCATGGCATTAGTTGATATGGGTTTGTACCTGGATTTCGACTTATGTTCATCGATAGTTCCTCCAGGATTTGTTGACAACATTTGTCTTGTTGTTTGACTCGTAGGATTTGGTGTCAACATGGTTGTGTCGTCTTTTGTAGAGGTTCGATGTGTCGAAATGGGTGTTGTTCGACGCAAAGGTTCGATATGGTTTGCCTTTTCAAGATTTAGGGTGTCGTCATAAAATTCTCTTGTGTCAATGATATGCTTTTGGGTTTTCTCTCATTGTGACAAATGTATTACAAAAACCCTAATCTAAATCCTAAATCTAAGCTCTAAACCTAAACCCTAATCTACACCTAAGCTTTAAACCATGTATCAAAACTTTAATCGTAACCTACCAAATGCTACATCATACCCTAATCTAAGTTGAAAACTAAAATATAATGCAATGTATTAAAACCTACATTTCGAAGCCTAACCATATGTTCCTAACCTTAGCTCCAATAACTCTCGGCCTATTCACATATCAAAACAAAACATTACAAAATTTAACATAGTCCCCTAACTACTATCGGAAACTGCATCGGGGTGGCTACTATGTGAGAAGCAAGGAGCTACTCACCAGTCAGAAACTGTAGCGGGAGAAGACCATGCTCTCGGATCATCAGCAAACTGTGTCGGAGGACATGTGACCAGTGTTGCAGTGACAGTTTCAGAGTTCACTGCACGGGGTTTTAAACCGAAACAGGTAAACATGTGAATGAGTTCAGGGTTCACTGTAAATGCAAATCGGAACCGCGCAGTCAGCGGGTAGTTACCGGAACTGCTAAAGACCTAACCACGTTTGTAACAAGAGTCACATGGGCTATCTCTCCTCCACTCGGTTAGCCAAACTACTTGCAGTTTTAGGGTTATGATAAAATTATTATTTGGTTTTTTAAAAAATAGTTTGCCAACAAACTTATTCAATGACCATGCCAACCAAGCAAGGTGTCTAATACCAACAAGATCGAAGCTAAAACCCTACCCAAAAGGAACCAGTTCATCCTATAAAGAACCCATGGAAGTTTTGATGAACCTGGAGGCCTTTAAAAGGCGGATTTGCTTCTTTGAAGACATTAGAGGGGTTTTTGACTTTTGTATGCAGATTCTGGAGGACATAGGCAGTTTTTGTTTTTAGTGTTACAGGAGCATCTGGGGTCAGCTTTGGAAATCATAAGTAGCGCTGGAAAGCTGGCTAAGAGGGCTATCTGATGACAGTGATCAGAAGTGCATGTGTGCACATTTACACTAATTAATGCTCTATGTAATCAACACCTTCTTCTCATTCCTAATAAAAATGGTCACCCATCTTGAAAACAGACTCGGAGACATAGTTCATCAGGGATGAACCCCGTCATCAATATTGTTGTCTCGTATCACTGTGTTTTCATTATTTTCTCTTTTTTTATGAATCTATTTTATGTTTAATCACCTATTCTAAAGTGTTCTTATCAAGCCATTTTCCTTGATTTGCATGCATTCAGCTAACATTCAAATCTTTAGTGGTTAATCAATTCTACATAATTTTTTAGTTTATGGTAATTTTAGAGCATATAATTTGGTATCAAAGCAGGTTGTGTTTGTATAATGTGCCATTGAATGTTAACCAGGTCAAATTTACAAGAAGGAGAAGGAATCCTTGAGTAGATCGATCCAAATATTGGAAAGCGATAAATCTTTCAGAAATCGACCATGTCAAGATCAATTGCAGGTGGAAACATTGAAACTAAGATGAGTGAAGAACAATTTCAGTAGGCATCCTTAACCATGCATTAGATGTTGGGAGAATTGTACGAAGACAAGAATGTGAGAAATGCAGCTTCTTCAAAGCTGTCGAAGAAGGACAAAGGTAAGGGAAGACCGATAAACCACCTTCACCTCCATCATCTCCATTATCTTCTTCTTCTTCTTCTTCTTCTTCTTTCAATGAATACTTTGAAACATAAAAGAAACCTAAGACAACATCTCTTTTGAAACTTGATGTTAAATTTGAGTTACATGTTTATGATGGCAAAATGAATGCTGAAAAGCTACATAACTAGATAAAGCAGTTAGAAGTGTATTGTCGCATTTAGAAAATTTCTAGAGATAAAACTAAAATTCAGTTAGCTACACTTAGAATGGGGGGAACAACTTTAATCTGGTGGGAAGGTAAAACTCAGCTAGATGTAAATCATAAAGGAAAATTCATCTCCTCACGGTCTAAGTTTTTAAAATTTCTTAGGAAATAGTTCTATCATTTACAATACATGCAGCAAGCTGTTATTGATTAGTAGCATCTGAGGCAAGGTAAAGGGCAGAGTGTTCAGGAGTTTACTTAGGAGTTCAGAAAGAAAGCACTGGTGCTTGGTATTTCATTGGATACATGCGAAACTTTGTTAAAATACATCAGCAATTTACATCCATATTTGCAGCATACTTTATTGATGTTTAATACTAATGATTTTGACGAGGTGTGTGTTTAGTTCATACATATTGAATCGGGTGGTAGACCATTCAAGTTTTCATCACAGTCATCCAAAGAGTTGGAAACCAAATATTCTAGTGATAGTAAGGGAAAGAACAATTCAAAGAGAAAGAAATTAGTGATTGTTCAGAAGGAAAGACCTACTTGTTCTCATTGCCAGAGAATCGGTCATGATGAATCAAAGTGTTTGAAACTTTATCCAGAACTTAACCCCAAAAATTTCCTTAAGGAGAAGGATGAAAAGAAGGCCATTACAACAGTCCAGCAGGATCTAGGTTCAGATTCAGGTGATGAAAGGAGGATAACCACCATGGTTATGACATGTAAAACTTCTGAAACTGGTTCAAGTTCGAAAACTATTGCATCATCTTCAAACATAAATCCTCCACATGAGGATAAAAGAGTTGAATTTTTTAACATAAGGATAACTTCTAAACACATAAAGATAAATACAATGTTTGACAATGGATCGCACGTGAATCTAATCTCTGAATATCTATTTAAAAATTTTGGCTTGGAAACATGGAATCATCCAAGATCTTATCCATTAGGATGGCTAAATAAATCAACTCAGATAAAAGTCACCAAATAGTGTCTATTAAGATTTTCCATAACAGCTAATTACATTGATGAAGTGGAATTAGATGTGGTTCAAGTAGACATATGTGGATTCATCTTAGGAAGTCCTTATCTTTATGATCATGATGGAGTATTTTACAGGAGAGGAAATAAACATCACCTTAAGAAATATGGGGTTGAATTTATTGTTAGGGCACATCAAAAACAAAAATAAATTGAATTCAATTAATGTTAATCAGATGAAGTGATTAATAAGTTCAAACAAGCAGTTTGCAATCATGTGTGTAAAGGATCAACATAACAATCAACATGATTCTTGTTTAAGTTATGTAGCCCAGCTTAAAGATGGTTTGATTAAAGAGATAGAAACTTGTTTAGTTCGATGTAAAACCAAACATCTTATTCATAAGCAGGGATTACAACATGAGTTATAATTTGTGCCTAAAAGAATGAATAAATTAAGTTTAAGTTTGGAACTTAACAGTTGCAGGGATACAGGTCAATATTGGGGAAATTCAATGTTCAACTTCTCTTTTATTGTGTCGCCATGGCATGTCTTGAACAGTTTGGAAACCTCTTTTCAAGTGGAGAGGAAATCTATTTCTTTTCATATCAAAACCGTTTTTAAAGCAACGTCAAAGTGTCTAATGGGATCTAATGCATCAGAGGAAAGTGTTAGTCAATGGAAACATCATTTAATGAATGAAGAAAAAGTGATTCAAACAAATCAACAACTAAATCAATACTTTGAGAATCAAACTAAGTTGCAGCAAACTCCACCTTACAGTTGGATAGGTTCAGTGTAGCAAGTTCACTTAGTAAACAGGAATCAGGAAATTATGTTAAATCAAGTAGTTGGTTTGATGTCAAAAGTATCTTTGAATGTATTTGTCATTCTACAAAGTAGATTGTTTATACATGTTGCTGGTATTAAACAACGTTCAGTAGAGACTTTTTTCAAAGATTATGAATCACTAAGTCATGGTTCTTCATGGAAATAATTCAATTTCCTTGTTGATAATAGGTTGTTTTCCCATCATTGCAAGTTTTGTATGCTATAGATGGATGAAACAGGTCACTGATTCAGAATGTGCCATGGTCAACATCATCAGGGTCATCACTTGGAGGTCATTGATTAAATGTATTGGTACATCATCAAGTCAAGGTGGAAAGAGAGGGAGTTCTACCCTCATCGACTATTTGTCTAGTCAAACGTTTGTGGTCCAAAAGCTTTCAAGTAGAGAGGAATTACCCAAGAGGATTCTTTTGATTCAATTGTATAGGTGTTCAAGTGCCGTCATCAGTGTTTAGTGTAATCGTCGCTTCAGTTCAGCTTCGACAATGTTGGTTATGGATCAGGTTGTTAATGTAATAGGTTTTCATGGCGTCAGTTGATATGGGTTTGTACCTTCCTGATGACTTATGTTCATCACAATTTCACTAGGATTGGTCAACGACACATGTCTTATCATTCAACTCGTAGGATTTGGTGTCGACATTGTTGTTTCGTCTTTTGCAGAGGTTCGATGTGTCGATATGGTCATCATCCAATGCAAAGGTTCGATATGGTTCGCCTTTTCAGGATTTAGGGTGTCGTCGTAAAATGCTCTTCTGTCGACAATATGGTTTCTGTTTTTGTCTCATTGTGACAAATGTATTACAAAAACCCTAATCTAAGTCCTAAATCTAAGCTCTAAACCTAAACCCTAATCTACACCTAAGCTCTAAAACATGTATCAAAACCTTACTCCTAACCTACCAAATGCTACATCACACCCTAATCTAAGTTGAAAACCAAAATACAATGCAATGTATTAAAACCTACATTTCAAGGCTTGACCCTATGTTCCTAACCCTAGCTCCAATAACTCTCGGCCTATTAACATATCAAAACAAAATATTACAAAACTTAACACAGTCACCTAACATCTATCTGAAACCGCGTCAGGTTAGCTACCATGTGAGCAGAAAAGAGCTAACCACCAACGTGAAACCGTAGCGGGAGAATACCATGCTCTCGGATCGTCAAAAAACCATGTCAGAGGACATGTGACCAATGTTGCAATGATAGTTTGAGAGTTCACCATGCGGTTTTCAAACCACAACAGGTAAACATGTGAACAAGGTCAGGATTCACCGTAACTACAAATCAGAACCGCAGAGTCAACGAGTAGTTGCCAGAACCACCGAATCCCTAACCAAATTTGTAATGAAAGTCACATGGGATGTCTCCCCTCTGCCTAGTCAGCCAAAATGCTTGCGGTTTTGGGGTTATGGTAAATTTATTTATGGGTTTTTTTCAAACTAGTTTCTCAACAAACTTATTCAATTACCATGCCAACCTAGCAAGGTGTTGATGAGCCTCATAAATGGGTAATTATATGGGTTTATTTTACCTCCTAAACTACTCAAATCAACCATTCTCGTAGCTTATTGTATGATTTTTTGATTATATTTATGCTTATAGGGTGAGTTGAGTTAGTTATCATGCCATGTGGTCTAACACGTATTTAATGCAGATTATTGATGGATTTCGAGGTCAAAGTCAAGGATTTAATGGTCAAAGTGTAGCAATAACTCGAATTAGACAGAGGAGAGGAATTATAGGAGGGAATCCCCTAATTTATTTCTCCTCACTTCGAATTCCCCTTCATTCAGCTTAGAGTACAAGCAGTCGAATCACGCACTAAGAAGGCAGCCGAGCAAGTGGAAGATGATTGATAGTTATCTCAAGTTTTGGGAGGCAAGCCTCCCTGATTTTAAGGAAGTTATTGGTAGCTTCAGATGTATAAGTAGAGAGGCCTAGGGCCTCACTATGGTCTTATTTTTTTTCTTGTGTAAACTCTGATCAAATTTCGAGCTTACTATTTTATGAGACATTTATGTAGTCTTGCTATTTTTTTTATAATGAATATGGAATCCTTTTTGAGCTAGCACTGAGTTAAATTAGAGGGCTGAAGCTCTTGGGTTAGAGCCCATTCCAAGAAACCAAGCTTCTCTTTACCTATATTTGTATGCTTTAATTCAGTTCGTAGATTAATTTACTGCTAGATGTATTTCCTTTATGGTTAAGAACATGTTGTTTTTGATGATATAGTAGCTTGCTTCCATTTATGCCATCTGTAGTAGGTTAAGCAGTGATTAGAGAAGATTCAAAAGGCTAGCAATAATTCCTCAGCCTTTCTTCCTCCCTCTGGGACCATGATTTGAGGAAAAGACTCTCTTATTGCCCTAAAAACAGATTTTCCTCATTCTTAGGACTTCTAGTGTTTGCAGCTCTTTAGTAGGTTGATAGTCTAGTTTTGCTTTGCTTTAGATCTTCTTTATCATGTTAAATTCCTTATTTGTAATAGTCCTTTTGCATGCTTTCTTTTCTTACAACATTTCCCAACATTTCCTTATATACATCATAGTTTAGGCCATTTTAATGAAAAACTTTGTTTTTCCTAAGATGCACTCATTTCATTGGTTACTTAATTTTCTTGGTCGATTGTCAGTTTCTATGCAGTAGATCTCTTCCAGTAGTAGGCCAAATTACGAACAATCACACCCTCCATCTGAGCCATGCCCTACAGGTCTCCCAAACCTGAACTCAATTCTGCCCTAGTTCCCTTTATTTTTCATAGAATTTGTTCCTCTCTCCTTGAGCAAACCTAGTTATATTTCTCTCTCCTAGTGATATATGGTAGACCTTAGGTGACCTAACTCCTCATTCCAACATTCATCCACCATTTCCACCTACTCTTACACCCTCAAAACAATAGAAATTACTCTCGGCCTCCTCCTGTAATTTCCCTATAGTTTCCTTGCTTTCCTCCTATAATTTTCCTATGTCCTCCTGTAGTTTTTCCTAGAGGCTTTCTTTTGGAGCTCGAGTGTTGGAAAAGCCTCCAGAAGGCCACCTAAGACCTCCGAGGACCCATCCACACCATTCTGCATCCTCCCAAGCTCGAAATCCACCCTATAATGCCACATGTTCACTCCCACATTTACACAATAAATTAGATGCATGGTAAATTCACATAAAAACACATAAAAATCCAATTTTTGTTTTTTGCTTATTTACTTCCAGAAATAGCATCGTTAGTTTTTTTTAATTCCTTGAGTAGGTAATGGCATTTATTTCATGGTTTTCATAGTGTTTTGGAAAAAGTAGAATTAGCTTGTTAACTAGTGTTTACTAGGTTTTGCTTTACATTCCAGTGTTTCTCCTTTCTGCAGTTAGAATAGCATATGTAGAGTAATCTTTCTTTCCTTTCATCATACATAGAGCTTCTTCTAAAATCTATAGAATTTGGCTTAAGCTCCTAGTGATCTTGCACCAACTGACCAAGTGACAGCTTGCAGTGAGAACTAGTACTTGTGCATACAACATCGATGCTTCGAAGTTTGTTACAAACTATCGGGTTGATAAAAGTAAATTTGGCAGCCCAGGTGTTGCATCATTCTTGCTACAATAATAACACTCACCACTTTTTGCTACCATTGCCGAGGAAGTGTCAGAGTATTCTGTGATTATTGCTTTCTTCTATTTCCTACGACATGATTCTGCTAATAGTTTATTTCGGCAAAAGTAGATTAGTCATTTCTTTTCTTTCAGTTCTACGTTTCGTTGCTTTCCTTTTCAATTCTGCAAATTTCCATTTAGGAAGTTCATTTCAGCTAGTTGCAATCTATTTTTTCATTCGCAATTTCAGTTTCTATAGGTACTTCGAGTGTGCGGAAAAAGAAACAAAAAACCAACCAAAAATATTTCCTTTCATGCCTCGTAGGAGTAGAGAAAACTTAGGAAAAAAATTTCCCAACACCCCCACTACTTCACTCAGCCAACCTTCTCTCTTCTTCAGTGGCTGCAATCAAGAAGAACCCTTAGGTGAATAGCCAGACATATTTGAAGAACCTATAGGGGAAGAAGAAGAAGAAGAGAACATTCCTCTAGAGCCAATGGTTGAAAACATAAATGCTAGGGGAAATTGAGAAAGAATAGAGGGTACCTTCCCCATTCAAGAGACCAATGGGGGCACCAAAATGAAGAATATAAGTCTTTTAAGCCTACCTCACTTCCATGGTCTGACTACAGAAGATCCTGACACCTTCTTGTTCGCGTTTTCTGTCAGCTGTCAAACTTATGACTATGTAGAAGACGAGCGAAAGTTGAAACTGTTCCCTTCTACTCTTAAGGACGCAGCACTACGCTAGTTCATGGGATTACCTGGAAATAGCATCACAAATTGGGCTCAGAAGGAGCAGGCCTTTAACAACAAATATCGATACTATTGTAGGTCAAAAGAAACTAAAGAAGAAATCTTCTAAATGACCATGGGAAGTGATGAGACCTTGGAAGATTATGAAGAGAGCTTCCAGCTTCATTACAAAAGGGTCGAGTGTACACTTGACCCTTAGTCTCTAAAGTTGGTCTTGCTCAAGGGAATTTGGGAAGACCTTTTAGATACCCTCCATCTACTGTCTGGGGGAGACATCTAGCAACTAACTTATGAGGACATAAAGAATATTTTTAGAAACCATTATAGAGTGGCCAGAAAGGAAGGTAGGAGGAGTCAACCCATAGTAGTACATCCTCTTCCAATTCATCCATTAAAGGTGAAATTAGAAACATGTTGGAATACTTCAAGAGTGAGATGTTGCAGACTCTTTCCATGAAAATGGATACCTTACATATCAAAAGAAAACAAGAGGAAGCAGAGAGGGCTTTGGCCATTTTTTTCCCTAGGTACACCAGAAGGCATCCTAGGAATGAATGCCCATTGAAATCTATAGAGGTTTGTTTACTTTGTGAAGAAAATCATTCTACAGATAAGTGCCCTTCCATACTCGTACATAAAGTTATATACCAAGGGGCCGAAGGAGTCAATGAATAGATCTATTAAATAAACCAAAGGAGGCCACATGGACCTAGACCATACCAATAGGGGATGCAAGGGACATCTCAGGCCTACTACAACCCCAAACAAGTCACCTCCATACCTTCTTGGCCTCCCCGCCCCCACTCATCCTTCTTAGTCCACGTCTCCTCCTTGGTCCTTCACATCTCAATATCATGCCCAACCAGCCACCCATTCATTTCAATCCTATGCTCAACCACAACCTCAGTGGAATGCATCTCATCATGGGTGGAGACCCCAATACAACTCTCTTCCCTCTCTTCTTCCTCCACCACCTGCCCAACCACAACCATTACCTTCTACTCCACCAAGCCAACCCTAAATGACTACCCAGCCAAATCCGAATCCGAACAACATACAGGCTCAACAAGTGTATAGTGGGGAACCATCATGCCCAACTTATGCTATGGAGATTCAAGAAATAAACTTACGACCTGGGAAAGTTCTCCTAGATAGCCGGCCTCCACCCGGGGAGGTTGAGGAAGATAAAAAGGAAAGCGAACCTAAAGCAAATCCACCTTTTCCTAAGAGACTATCCTTGACAATCCAGCCTACCCCAGAAGAGACTGAACTCCTCCAAGAATTGAAACATTTATGTGTGAAGATACCACTTCTCAAAGCCATAAAGGATGTGCCTATCTACAATAGGTTGATCAAAGAAAAGTGCTTTAGGCATCCAGTAAGGCGCAAGAGAGATGCCCCAACCATCAATGTCATAGGACAACTGTCCGACCTGATGTTGGGGCAAATAATCTGTCCAAAATATTTGGACCCTAGAAGCCAAGTAGTTGATGTCCACATCAACGGCACAATGGTCCCACACACCTTGATTGATCTAGTAGCCGCCATTAATGTGACGACAAAGGACACAATGCTCAAACTTAACCTCTAAGGCTCCTTGAGGAAGACCATGACGATGTTGCAGCTAGTAGACTGCTCCATAGTGACCCCTGAGGGGATTGTGGAAGATGTGATTGTCTCCATTGATTCTTGGGAGTACCCTGCTGATTTCTTAGTTCTCCAGCCAAAGGCAAAGCTCATTGGGTATCCTCCCATTCTGGGAAGGCCTTGGTTGGCTATAACCAATGCCTACATTAGTTGCCGAGCTGGGAATATGACCATAAAGAACATGCACATGTCCAAGAAGTTAATCCTATATCCTCCTACCCAACCCTTGCTACAACATGATCTACCTCTTAGGTTGGAGGAGGAGGATGAGGATGAAGTTTATTCTGCACCACATTGTACATTAGAAATCGCCATGGGGGGAAAACCGCAAGATGAGGATGATATGATTGAAAATTTGATTCAGAATCCACCTCTGAGTGTATCACCATTAGAATACATAGTAAGAGAAACCCAAAAAAACCCTTCAATTGATCTTTGTGTGGTTGATCCCACTTCTCTCCATGTTAAAAATATAGAGTTCAGCCTAGAAAGAACATTGAAAATCAATCCATCCCTATATACTTCCCAAGAGAAGGAGCTATGTAGCATACTGAGAAAACATCTAGATGCCTTCACTTGGAGTTATAAGGAGATTAAGCGAGTGCACCCCTCAGTATGTACTCATCATATATACATCAAGGAAGGTTGCAAGCCAGTTAGGTAGCCTCAAAGGAGGATGAACCCAATACTTAAAGATATTGTTAAGGAAGAATTGTAGAAATTGCTTGATGCAGGATTCATCTATCTCATCCCTGACAGTGAATGGGTCTCTCATTTGGTGCTAGTTCCAAAGAAAAATGGTAAGTGGAGAATCTGTGTTGACTATCGGGAATTGAACAATGCCACTAAAAAGAACCATTTTCCTTTACCTTTCATAGATCAACTATTAGACGATCTGGCAGGGAAAACGTTTTTCTCCTTCCTAGATGGGTTTAGTGGGTACAATCAAATTCAAAGCAGCCTAGAAGACCAAGATAAGACCACTTTCACTTGTCCTTGGGGTACCTTTGCATACCGCATCCTTCCTTTTGGTTTTTGCAACTTTGCAGCCACTTTTCAAAGAGTGGTATTGAGCATATTTTCTGAACTGGTTCATGACGCAGTATAAATATACATGGATGATTTTACTCCTTATGGATATTACTTTCAGGAAGCTTTATCTAACCTAGGAAAAGTTCTAGATAAATGTATTGAGATGAACCTGTCCCTCAGTTTGGAAAAATATGAATTTTTGATGACTGAAGGGATCGTGCTAGGTCATGTAATATCTCAACAAGTACTGCAGGTTGACCCCAACAAAATTGCCATCATCCAAAGGGTCCCACCTCCTCAAAAGCTGAGAGATGTCAGAAGTTTCTTAGGCTTAGTTGTATATTACAACAGATTCATCAAATACTTCAACAAGTTATCCTCTCCTTTGTTTTGCCTCCTAGGCAAAGATGTTGAGTTCATATGGTCAGAAACATGTCAAGAAGCCCTAGATACCTTGAAGAGCAAGCTAGTGACTACCCCAATTCTCAAAGGCCCAAACTAGGCCCTACCCTTTCACATTCACACAGATGCCTCAAACAAAGCAATACGAGTAGCCTTAGGACAAATTGATGGAAAGTTACCTTATGCCATATACTTTATAAGCAAGAACTTGTCAAAGTCAGAGTTAAACTATATAGTGGCCGAGAAGGAACTCCTCGTTGTTGTGCATTCCTTAAACAAATTCAGACATTATATCACATGCATTCAAACCTTTGTGCACACTGATGATGTTGCAATTAGATATTTAATGAACAAACCAGATGTAAATGCTCGCATTATTAGATGGTTTCTTTTACTGCAGTAGTTTGATCTGACCATTATTGATAAGCTTGGTAAAGAGAATGTTGTTTCTGACTTTTTGTCTAAAGTAAATTTGCTTGTAGGGGAAGAAGGAATGGTGGATGACCAAATGCCAGATGAACACTTATTTGCTATGTCGGTATTCTCTCCATTATTTGCTGATATAGCAAACTACTTGGTTTCAACATAGTTCCCACCACACCTAGCCTGAAAAGAGAAGAGAAAGATAGTAAGGAAAATCACCCCTTTCACCTGGATTGGAGGCAATCTCTTCAAACTTGGCCCAGATCATATCTTGAGAAGATGTGTCAAGGAGGAGGAAGTATTTGACATCCTCCTAAACCACCTTCATGATATTGCAAGCAGGCTACTACTGGCCCACTCTTCATCAGGATGTGAGGAGATACACAAGCCAGTGTGATCAGTGTTAGAGGATGGGGAAACCCACTCCAAAGGATGAAATGTCCATGCAACCTCAAGTGACCTTTGAGCCATTTGAGAAGTGGGGCATGGACTTTGTGGGGCCTATCAACCCCCCTTCAAAGTAGAAGTAGTACATCATTGTGTGCACTGACTACTTGACAAAGTGGGTAGAGACAAAAGCAATCAATGTAGTGAGAGAGGAAAAAGTAGCTGAGTTTTTGAGGGAAAACAAATTCTACATGTTTAGGTATCTAAGAGAGTTGGTCATAGACCAAGGTAGTCACTTCACTTCCAACCTGATTAAAGACATACTCACACATCATAAGATCAAGCACGGGACTTCCACCCCTTACCATCCACAAGCCAATAGGTAAGTGGAGGTCACTAATAGAGCATTGGAAGGGATCCTAACCAAGGTAGTGAGCAGCAACATAAAATATTGGTCAGAAAGATTAGTTGAGGCCACTTGGACCTACAACACAACATAGAAGACCACCACTGGGTTCACAACCTACGAACTAGTCTGTGGGAAGAAGGCTTTGTTATCAATAGAGTTTAAATTCAATACCCTAAGGATGTCAACTCAGCTAGATCTATATCTCTGCCATGCACATAAGGAGATATTACCTCGGCTCAATGGATTAGATGAATACAAATTGCAAGCCCTTCTCCATACAGAGGTAGTTCAACTTCAAAAAAAGATATGGCATGATAGAAATATCAGGGACAAGCAATTCCAAGAGGGAGATTGAGCACTACGCTATGATTCAAGATACAAGGATTTCAAAGGCAAGCTGAGGACAAGATGGTTGTGACCCTACACTTTGGGGAAATGCAATGAAAATGGTTCAGTTCTGATAAGAACCATTGATGATGAAGCCTTCTCCATGCTTGTCAATGGACATCAGTTGAAATTCTACAAGAAACCCCTCTCCAAGAGAGATTTTATTGAATATTTTAATAAAACAATGATAGTAGTGGAGCATATCTTAGCTTCCACTTCACCCACTCACTCAAGAAAAAAAAGAGAAAATAAGGACTCAAGTGAAAACCTCCATGAGGCACTTGAGTCTCATCATTGGGTTGAAAACCTCTTTTGAGGCAACCCAGTGATGTCAAAACAAAAGAAGAAAAAGGGAAAAGAATAAGATCCCTGGGTGAAAACCTCCCTTGGAGGCACCCAGGGCAGGAAATTAAGGTGAAAACCTCTCTGAGACACCCTAGTTGTTTTCAAAAAAAAAAAATTCAAAAGAAAAAGAGAGAGAGAGAAAGAAAAAATGAATTTTAATTGCATTGCAGGTTTGTAGGAGGACTACAAGGAGCAAAAGAGGTGTCAAGGGGACCCTGACATTCATATCAAAATCCATCTTATCTTCTCAACACCTTCCTCCATCATTTATGGTATGTCTTTCACCCCACTATACCTCTTCCTCCAAAACTATGTTTTCTATAGGAGGCTCTGTGTTTTATACAAGAGGCTCCTGTAGGAATTACAGAGAGCCAAAAGTGTCTACAGAAAGCCGTTTGAGGGACAAGAAAAGCCTCATGAGGAACCTATAATCCCTCTTACCATCTTCGAACCTCCTTGCCATCATTTCCAAGCCTACACACACTCCAAGCATCATTATTATCTTTTTTCCTTTTCAAGAGAAAAACACAAAAAAATAGTTTTTGAGTTTTGAAAAAAATAAAAAATAAAACAAGGAAAATGAACCATTAACTTTACTTGAAGCTTACCTACTATCCATCCATCATTCACCTCCACCTCTAGCATCATTCTCGAGATCCAAGCATGGGGACGTAGCTAACGTTTCAAGGGGAGAAGCAGTTATAGGAGCTCCTGTAGGAATTCCTATAGCAACTGATCCCATAGAAGTCCAATGCCAGCAGCAAGGGACAACATATCTAAAGGTTGGAAAGGAAAATGCACCTCAGCTCTAGCAAAAAAGAACCTTTAAAACACACAACAACATGTTAGCAAGCAAAGACAACATGCATGAAGGAAAATGAAGGCATGAAACAAAGAAAGCCACAACATCTCATAGTTGATGGCAGCAAATACACTCAGATTACAGGTAAGTAACTAAGTCACTCTTCTGTCTACATCTGTATAATTAGGAATCATACAAAGGCAATGAGATGGTTGAAATCAAAAGAGGAAAAGGTGGTCAGTTAACTTGGTCACCTTCATTTAGTTGACTCCACTTAACCGAAATATCACCCACACGTGCGCACAGTCAACTCAAGAAAAAGATGCCAAGGATAGGTAGTGGGAGAAAGAGTTAACTCCAATGCAATAATGAGGGATGATTACGAGGAGGGTTCATGGTGACCAAGCAGGTGGGGACCAACGGTCCTGATTCGGGCAATGTACACCTTGCCAGGTCAGCACTCATAAGTGAAAATATCCATAAAAGGTAATGAGCACTCCTCCCCACACATTCTCACCACCTTTTCTTCAGTTCTCTCCTCGTAACTCAGCCACATCAGTCTTCTTATGCCCCCACAACCTCATGTCCACCATCCTCCATTGATTTCCTCCATATTTTCGCTCTCGACACTTTCTACAAGAGCACCTACAGGAAATCTATAGGAGCACCTGTTGGAAATCTATAGGAGGGACAACAAGCTTCTATAGGAGGGGCAGTGAGCCCTTTTGAAGGGAGAAAATGTGAATTTTGGCACGAATTTCAGTCTGAAGACGTAGGGTTCATGAATGCACTCTGTTGAATAGCAAAATTTGAAATAATTGGTCTCAAATTGAAGATGAAATGAGTCTTTAAGAAGGTAGAAATACATATAAAAAAATTTGTTTAAAAAAAAAACACAATCCCCTCTATTTTTCTACTTCGTTCAAAAGTATTTGTCTCCACCTCCATGTATCGTTTTTCAAAAGGTGTACAGGCAGTATAACAGGGGGGTTTATGATAAAATATCCCACTAACTCCACTAGACTCCATGCACATCCACAAGTGGTTGACATATTTACAAGGGAAAACTGGATGAATTTCTTTGAGAAATTTAGAGGGTTTGATGATGAAATTTCCCAAGAATTTTCTCTCTTTCTAGTCCCTCACACAAGAACTAATGCTACTGTAACCATTAGTGGCCTCTCCATTGAAATAACCCTTATTCATCAGTAGGGTCACTACCCTTCCTCTTGGGCTGCCTTGGAGTAAATATGAGAAACCAATTAGCCAGGTTACCAAGAGGAAATTTCTCCAATATAATGAAACCTTTGTTGAAGAAAAAAATGGAATTAGGAGGGCTAGTATACCATATACCTAAGATGAGGTTAGCTACCAAGTGATCAAATACATTTCTTATGATGGGAGGCACAACATTGCTTATGGATATTATTTCAGAATCCTCCAAGACTTGAGATATGGCATGGATACCCCAGCACCCCAAAAGCTCAGTATCCCTTACTTTCTCCTTCAGTTCCTCACTGATTCCAGCACCAAGGTACAAGCAAGAAATTCATAGAACTTGTCTCACCATGGCCTAATCAAGATCCTAGTAGAAGAAGCCCTCCATACCCTTACAATCCCTATAGTATGGGAAGTTTTCAGAAATATGACAGTTGAGGATGACATCAAGGCATTAACCTATGATGTGAGTCCTACTATTAGTGAGGAGGGAGAACAATAAGGAGGAGAAGATGAAGACAATGGTGAAATAGTAGAGCAAGAACGAAAGGAGGAAAGAAAAGAAATAGAACAGGAGGTAGAAAAAGAGACAGAGTAGGAGAAGGAAAAGGAGACAGAACAGGGAGAAAAGGAGGCAAAGAGGGAAGAGCAAAGAGAAGAGTCCCCTAAAACTTGGGAAAGAGAAGCAACATCTGCCCTCACTGCCCTCAGCACACTAGTCAAGTAGAAGGAGAAGAGGAAAATAAAATCCTCCACGTATTTGAAGGCAAGGAAGAGTACCAGAATTAAAACAGGAAAACCTCAACCCTCATCAAAGACTCCCATTGACATTGAAGATTCACCATCTGCCAAGGTGAAATATTATCCTTCCAAGACACCCATAACCTATGAAAGGGGGACTACAAGATCTACTACATGGAAGGGAAATTCAATTCTAAAGGACCCCAAACCAGACCTATAGGAAGCTAAAACAATGCTACAAGAGAAACTGTCTAAAATATAGGAGACACAAAAACTTGAGGAAAATATAGGAGGATAGCTAGAGGTGAAAGAGGAAGCACAAGAGCTACAAGAACCTGACCCCCAACCTAATCTTTCCTCCTATTACAATCTACTTGAGGGAGGCAAGATAATTCCACAGAAATTTACAATTCCACTATTTTTCAAATTGGAAGAAAGAGAGAGTGAGAACACATAGGTGGATGTAGATAGGCAAGTCCAAAGGAGTTGAGGATGTTGTCCATATGGAAAAAAAACTCAGGGAAATGGGTAGCGAATTGATTGTTTTCATAGACATAGAAGCCATCATAAGAAGCCACCTTGAGAATGAGAATGAAATACTAAGGAGGCAGCTGCAAGAGAAAGAGACTCATTTGGCATACATGGCCAACTTATCCATGGAAGCATTGCAATGTAGAACACCAGCCAAATCTTATGGCCTCTATCTGAAGGATCAATGGCTTCAATTCCAAATAAAAACATTGGCACAAAGAGGCACAATTACTTTCCAAGACTATAGGAAGTTCACGGATTTGTGTGACCAAAGCACGTCTAAGGAGAAAGCAAAGATGGTAGATTTCTACCTACACAACATGGCCCTCACAGACCTGAATGTGTGGGACCCCAATGCCAAGCTAGGGGATCTGTAATTAATGGCCATGGCATCATGGATGAACCATGAAGAATTGAGGGCAACAGAAATGAAAATATTTTTAATAAAAGAGCATAATGAACCATTGATGATAAGAGATGAGCCATCAGATCCTATGGTACTCATCAACACACATAACCTACTTGTGAATGACCCTTAGATTGCCCCTAAATATCTAGCCAATCAAGAACAAGCCATTGCACATTTTGAAGATTTGTTTAGGCTACTTAGGGAGGAATGTGTACATGCATGCATGAGAAAGTGGAACACCCTACCCCACAACTTGTATATCAAGGAATACCATTCCCCCATGAGGCTGAAGGAGGCATTGAAAAGAGTGCCAATGTACAAGGGCTCCATGCAAAGGCTGAAGGTCAATTGGATTGGCCTCAAACTGAGTCCTCCACTCATATTAGGCAAGCTAGAAGGTAGAAGAGAAGAAGAAGAGGAGGAGTAGTGGAAGGACTTAGACAGAAAGGTAGAATTTTAGAACATTAGCAGACCACAGCAGAAGCCTGGGATGCTAGGGAGGCCACCAGGGCCATAAAAGACGAAGAGATTGACTAGGTTGCTCAGAGAATAAGAAACACCTTCAGTAGGGGGGTGATGATGAGCCTCATAAATGGGTAATTATATGGGATCATTTTACCTCCTAACCTAGTCAAATCAACCATTCTCTTAGCTTAATTGTATGATTTTTGAATTATATTTTTGTTTATAGGGTGAGTTGAGTTAGTTATTATGGCATGTGATCTAACATGTATTTAATGCAAATTATTGATGGATTTCGAGGTCAAAGCCAAGGATTTAATGGTAAAACTATAGAAATAGCTTGAAGTAGACATAGGGGAGGACTTATAGGATGGGGTTACCCTCATTTATTGCTCCTCACTTTGAATTCCCCTTCATTCAACTCGGAGTACAAGCAGTGGAATCATGCACTAAGAAGGCAGTCGAGCAAGGGGAAGATGATTGATAGTTATCTCGAGTTTTGGGAGGCAGACCTCCCTAATTTTAAGGAAGCTATTGATAGCTTCAGATGTATAAGTAGAGAGGTCCAGGGCCTCACTAGGGTCAGATTTTTTTTTTTCTTGTGTAAATTCTACCCAAATTTCAAGCTTACTATTTTGTGACAGTTTTATGTAGTTTTACTATTTTTTTTTATAATGAAGATGGAATCCTTTTTGAGCTAGCACTGAGTTACCTCAGAGGGTTGAAGCTCTTGGTTTAGGGCCAAATCCAACCAACCAATCTTCTCTTTTCTTGTATTTGTATGCTTTACTTCAGTTTGTAGATTAATTTGTTGTTAGATGTATTTCCATTATGGTTAAGAACATGTTGCTTTTGATGATTTAGTAGCTTGCTTCATTTTATGCTCTCTGTATTAGGTTAAACAATGATCAGAGGAGATTCAAAAGGCTAGAAATAGTGCCTTGTCCTTTCTTTCTCCCTTTGGGATCATGATTTGAGGCAAAGACTCTCTTGATGCCCCAAAAACACAGATTTTCCTCATTCCTAGGACTTCTAGTGTTTGCAACTCCTTAGTAGGGGGATAGTCCAATTTTTCTTTGCTTTAGATATTATTTACCATGTTCACTTCTTGATTTGCAATAGTTCTTCTACATGCTTTCCTTTCTTACAACATTTCCAAGAATTTCCTTCTATACATCATAGTTTAGTCCATTTTAATGCAAAACTCTTTTTTTCCTAGGATGCACTCATTTCATTGGTTGCTTGATTTTATTAGTTGAATGTCAGTTTCTATGCAATAGATCTCTTCCAGCAGTAGGACAGCTTACGAGAAATCACACCCTCCATATGAACCATGCCCTACAAGTCTCCCAAACCTCACCTCAATTCTACCCTAGTTCCCTTCATTTTTCATAGAACTTCTTCCTCTCTTCTTGAGCAAACCAAATCATCTTTTTCTCTCATGGTGAGTTATGGTAGACCTTAGGCACCCTAACACCTCATTCCAACATTCATCCACCTTTTCCACCCACTCTCACACCCTCAAAAGAGTGTAAATTTTTCTTGGCCTCCTCCTGTAGTTTCCCTGTTTTCATCTTGGAGTTTTCCTGTGTCTTCCTATAGTTTTTCCTGTAGGCTTTCTTTTGAAAGCTAAGTGTGGGAAATGCCTACAGAAGGCCACCTAAGACCTCCTAAGACCCATACACACCATTCTCCCTTCTCCCAAGCTCCAAAGCCACCCTCTAACACCACCTGTTCGCTGCCACACTCACACACAATAAATTAGATGCATGTTAAATTCACATAAAAACACACAAAAATCCAAAACTATGTTTTTTGCTTATTTACATCTAGAAATAGCATCATTAGATGTTGTTTACTTCCTTGAGTAGGTAATGGAATTTCTTTCATGGTTTTCATAATGTTTTTGGCAAAAGTAGAATTAGCTTGTTAATTAGGGTTTACTAGGTTTTGCTTTACATTCCAGTCTTTCTCCTTTCTGCAGTTAGAATAACATCTGTAGAGTAATATTTCTTTCCTTTCATCATACATAGAGCTTCTTTTGAAATCTATAGAAGTTGGCTTGAGCTCCTAATGATCTTGCATCGGCTAACCAAGTGACAGCCTGTAGTGAGAACTAGTACTTGTGCATATAGCACTGACGCTTCCAAGTTTGTTACGAACTACCAGCTTGACAAAAGTAAAGTTGGCAGCCTAGGAGTTGCAACATTCTTGCTGCAATACTGGCACTCACCAGGTGTCTAATACTAACAAGACCGTAGCTAAAACCCTACCTAAAAGAAACCAGTTCATCCTGTAAGAATCCCATGGAAGTTTTGATGAAGCTGGAGGCCTTTAAAGGGTGGATTTTCTTCTTTGAAGACATTAGAGGGGTTTTTAACTTTTGTATGCAGATTCTGGAGGATATAGGCGGTTTTTTATTTCAGTGTTACGAGAGCATTCGAGGTCAATTTTTGAAACAGTAAGCGGCATTGGAAATCTGGTTCAGAGGGTTATCTAATGATAGTGATTAGAAGTGCCTGTGTGCACAATGAAACTGATAGATTCTCTGTGTAATCAACACCTTCTTCTCATTCCTAATAAAAACAGTCGCCCATCTTGAAAGCGGACCCGGAGATGTATTCCATCAGGTACGAACTCCGTCACAATATTATTGTTTGGTATCACTCTCTTTTTACTATTTGCAATTATGTTATGCATCGATTTTATGTTTAATCAGTTGTTGTAAAGTGTTCTTATCAAGTAGTTTTCCACAATTTTGGTGCTTTCAACTAACATTCAAATCTTTAATGGTTAATCAATTCTATATCAGTGTATAGTTTATGTTCATTCCAGATCATCATGTGTCATTTTCACTATTGTTATCACTTTATTCATCATATGAAGAGTTATATTTTTTTGAATAGAAACTTTTCTTGAAGGCTTTCTTTTTACCTAGTTTGTTGTATTTTATTTGATTCTTATTTACTTTCCTAGGAGCTCCTTATTCATCATCATTGTCTAAATTATTTGCATAAGGACACTTTGAAACAAAATGAAAAAATTCACAACAATAAAAACACTTTAAGGGAGTATTTCCTTTGTACTTTCATGTTCCTCTTTTCACCTTTCTCACAACATTGGCTATTTCTTCATCTTAAAATTCACTACAACTGTAACTGGGGCTTGGATTTGAATGTTGCTTATTTTTCTCCATCTTCTTAGATGTTTAAAAAGATGCTTCTCTCTTAGATGTACTATCCTACTCCATTGATCTCATTTCATAGGATGTAATTATTCCACGCAACTCATCCATGTTGACATTTTCTAAGTCAAACCTTTCTTCTAGCATAGAGACTATAGAGTCAAATCTAATTGGAAGTAATCCTAGTAACTTTCATACAATTACTTTATTGGAAAAAATTTCAAGCTCAATGATGATGATGGAACAAAATAGGTTGATGGTACTTGGTATGTACAATTGGTGGAAATTTCAAAATATATTACTATAACTAGGCTAAATATTGCATATTTAGTTAATGTACTTATCCAATTTATGATTAAACTTCGTAATAATAATTGGAATGCTACAAAAATGGTTCTTCAATATATGAAAGGAACTATTAATTTTGGCATTGAATTTACTAATTATTGTAATGTTGGGTTGAAAGGCCATTCTAATTCTAATCTGATTGGAAGTGTAAAAGACCAGATGTCGAGCTGAGTACAAAGTGTTATGTAGTTCTACCTTTGAGTCAGTATGGCTAAAGAGAATCCTTAAATATGTTGGAGAATAATAGAAATTTCATATAGTTATCAAGTACTATAACCAAAGCTTCATCAAGTTGCCAAATAATCTAGTGTACCATGCTTGGTCAAAACATATTAGAACATATCAACATCATTTTGTAGGAGAAAATATACAATCAAAAGGAATTGACTTGGCATCTTGTATTACAACTAATAAAGTGGCTAGGATATTTACCAAGCCTATTGGAAATGCTAATTTTGTGATTTGTAGAAACTAGCACAACCACATTTATTCATGTGATTGATATATGCTGATTAATGTAATTGTTAGATGCTAGGTGACATCATTTTCATACATTGATCGACATATAAAAGTTGTAAAATATAATTGATCAATGTATATCAACCATATTACTAAATGAGTTGTGCTATCTACATTCAAAGTGTGTGGGGTGGATTCATTAACTATGGTGAACAATGATTGAAAAGGGTTACTGAGGTTGATCAAGGTTAACAAGGTTGACCATGGACAAGGTTATATTAATGATAATGCTAATGCTACAAAAATAGTTAAATTAATGGTTGAGATGGTTTATGGGGTTAACCATGGTTGAAGAAGGTTGACAACTATTGACCATATTCAACCATAGAGATCTTGATTAGCCATTATGGTTGACCATATTCAACCATAGAGAACTTGGTTGACCATATTTGACCATTCTAACCATGGTTAGCCATTAAGAGTTGGCAGAGCATGGGATGTTTTAGGTTGACTATGGTTGACCAAAGATGACCATGACTAATCATGGTTGACCATGATTGATCTTTGTTGACCATGGTTAACCATATTAAATCATATAGACCTTGATCATGGTCAACAATATTCAACCATGGTTGATGATATTTAGCCATGGTTGAATATGGTTGACCATGGTTGATAACAGTTGATGCTGGCATATTCACATTGATAATAGGTGACCATTGGTTAACCATGGTTGACCATTGTTGACAATGGTTGATCATGATTGAATATGATTGGCCATGATTGACCATGGATGACCATGGTTGATCATGGTGGACTATTTTGGACCATGTTAGATCATAGTGGACCATGGTAGACCATGGTTGATCATGTTTGACCATGGTTGACTATAATTACCTTGATTGACCATTATGGTTGACCATATTGAACCACAAGGATCTTGTTTTACCATGTTCAACAATTCTAACCATAGAGATCTTGATTGACCATTATGGTTGATCATGGTTGACAATGGTAAATCATGGTTGACCATGGTTGACCATGGTTCATCATGGTTTATCATGGTTGACCTTAGTAGACAATGTTCAATAGCTTTAATCATGTTAATCTTAGTTGACCATGGTTGATCTTGGTCGACCATATTCGGCCATGGTTGATCATGGTTGACCATAGTTGACCATGGTGACCATGTTCAAGCATTATAACCATAGAGATCTCGATTGGCCTTTGTGGTTGATCATGGTTGACCATAGTTAACCATGGTTTGCCATTATTGGTTTTGGTAGACCATCATGTGCTTGATCATGGTTGACCATAGTTAACCATGGTTTGTCCTTGTTGATTTTGGTAGACCTTCATGTGGTTGATCATGGTTGACCATGTTTGACCATTCTAACTGTTAGTGTCAGTGTCTTCACACTTCCATCGGTGATCAAATTGCTCTTTTGCATGCATATTAGGTGTCTCATTCGATCAGTTGCATTCCATTAGGTCATGGATCAACTGATGGTAATGGTTACATTTCAGTTTCCCTCATGTCATATACCTGCTAGCCTGTTCAGACCTCTTTTCAGTCATTTATAGTCATTTCAGTTCATTTCATTTATAAAAACCAGTTTTAGGGTTTAGTTTCACTAGGTCTTAGGGTTTGTCATCATGGTCATCCAAATTGAATAAAAGGGTTAGCAAGCAAATGAGGAGGATAAAAAGGTTCATATGGTCATGAATTTACTTCTGATATGCTGAAATAAAGCTGTTTCACCTCCAAACATTGTTTTGAAGTGAAATAGAGCATTTGTACTTCATGGTTTCATTTCATGTAAATTATGTAATTTTACTGTTCCTGTATGTAATAAGTGCTCCTGATGACTTGGTAACAATGTCAGCTTCTTCCACTACAAAATGTCCATCAAGAGAGTAAGTCCACCAGCAAAAAAGTCAAAATGTCCAAAATTCAGAAACACATAGTATTGTTCAAAAGTGACAAAACATGAGGAAAGAGGGTTTTTGTTTATGAAAAATCAAAAGAGCGAAAAGTATAAAAAGGAAAATTCATATGTTCTAATGTTTCATTGTTGACTTTGAGAGTTAAGGAGACCTACAAAATGTGATTTTGAGCCAAAGGGAGAAAACAAAGGAAAAAATTTTGCAGCATCTTCCCAGCGTTGCACATTATTTCCCCGGTGCTGCACACCTTTTGTAGTTGGGCAGTGTATTTTTGGTCTGGCACTACGCATCTATTAGTAGGCACTGTGCACTTGTTGGGGAGGCTCAAAACACTACAAATCTCTCTCAAAATCCTAAAAAAACACCTTGACACTTGTACCAAGTAAGTTCACCATCCTCCTTGCTAAAACAAAGCTGTTTCTTGATTTCTTGAATGTGGTTGTCATCAGTTCATAACAAACCCTATTTGCATTGATATTTCTCTCATAAACCCTATATAAGCTAATCTACCTTGCATAAGCCATTAAGGATCATTGGTTTCCTTTCTCCTTCATTTACACTTGGTTTATCAACTCTTCCTCACTATCCATCACTCATTAAGCTTCATTCCATTAAACCCTAATTTCTACATCAAACCCTAGCCCCAAATTCCCCATTCCCAAACTCCCAAATCCTGCATCCTCATTACACCTACTTCATTAACAAACCCTAATATCACATTTGAAAACCCTACTCCTTCCCTCATTTCCCCCATTCCTTCATAAATCCTTTACTCTAATTCCTTCAAAAATTCACCCTCACCTTACATTTCACTTACTTTCTATTTCAAAATCTCTTCATACTCATTTCTTCTCACTACATCATAATATCAAAAGAATGGAGAGAGATTCAGATTATGAGAGGGAAGAGGAAACTCTCAATGATTCTTCCAGAGAAGCTCATGTGCTAAGAAAACCACAAAAAGGGGGAAAGATCATCTGCGAGGAGCCCACCACTCTTACATAATTGATTGCTTGCTCTCTTGCTGTAGCTAGCTTTAAATACCAGTCTTGTTATCATTTTTGTGAAATGGTAGAGAGGATAAAATTTCATCATGAGCTTGCTAGGTTGTATTTTATCCATATCCATAATGGCCAAGCGAACCTTGCTGGTGTCTCTTTCACCTTGACACCTGCCACCATTTCAGCAGCAACATGCATCCCTAATGTAGGTGAGTAGTGGAATAAGGGGCATTATGTGGGCAGAGAACATTATGAGCCTTACATTAAGGTTGGATATCACAGTAAAATCAAAAAGGTTTTCCTTTCAAATACTTGTAGAACATTTATGCTCCTCTCATGAAACTCATGATCAAGTATTTCACCTGTGAAGGAAGGTTTTCCCACCTATATGCATGTCATATCAGGTTATTGATGCACTTCACAAGAGTAAGGATGGTGAACCTCCCTTAATTTATATACAAGAATATTGAGAAGATGGCTCACTATGTGCAAAGGAAACCTTTTCCACAACAACTCAACAGTAGTTACCACTTATGACTGATCAAAATTGTTGTCTTACATCAGCTAAGCTTGTTGAACATATCATGGGATACCTTTATTTCCCATGATATTTTCAAAGGTCCTTCGGTGATTCAATCAGTGTCTCAGGAGGAAGGAGGGCCATCAGGACAGCCAGGTGTTCATGAGGCTGAGACTAGAGGTATGTAGGCGTTTGTCACCTATGAGAGAGGCACAAGGAGGCTTTTTGCTGCTGCCAGGTGAGTACTATCTCCACCAGGGGTGGAAGGGGTCTCGTTTTCTTCACCAGACCATAGGAAAATGTTATCTTCACTAGGTGTGAAAGGGGTTTTTCCTTCTTCTCCAGCTATACAAGTTGGCTAGCAGTCAAAGGGCGGAGATAAGGAAAAGCAAAGGATGCATGAAAAGAGCACTACTGAAGGGCAAGACAGAGAGTTTATTTTGATTGAGGAGTATGTTACTGATTTGGGCTCTCAAAGCTCAAAACTCAAGGACATGATTAACAAAGAGAAGCAGACTAAGATACAAGCTTTATCACTAAACCTTGAGAGGGCCAAATGGATCATCAACTTTCTTGAGTAGGAAAACAAACAATTGACAGATAAGCAAACTATTATGGAGCCGCAGATGATTAGGGAAGATACGTAAGAGGCAAAGAAAAGAAAGATCGAGATGACCCCCCTTGAGCAAGAAATAGAGAATGACTGGGAGTCTTGATTGGAGAAGGTGAACATTCACCATGAGAAGTTGCTTGAGAAAGCCAGCAAAGAGAAGAAAATGTTGTGCCATATGGCCTATCACTACTTAACCCAGAACAAGATTTGCAAAACAAGGGTAAAGAGGCTAAAAGCTAAGCTAAAAAGAGCTTTGAGGAGAAAAAAAGAGCAAGATAAACTCAAGATATTTTCTGAAGCATCATTGGCCCATCAAAGCACCTAACAAGGATCATTCATGCCAAATTTCGAGAAATTTGGAGAAAAGTTTGTCATTTTTGAATTTTTGAATTGGAAAAACAGGGTTTTCCAACTTTTTTGGGGGGCATCCATTTGCAAAATGGCTTATATATTTGGAATCAAAATGGAAAAATAAGGAAGCTCAGAAATAGTGAGGAATTTTGGAAAAGTTCTATGTCTCAAAAAGGGAAAAAAACACCCCAAAAGTTCCCTCTCTACCACTTTTTTGCCACATAGGAAACAGTACTGGGAGAATCAATTTTTGGAGGGGCAAATGAACTCCAAATTCAAAAATTCAAGTTGTTCTAGAAATTATACTCAACAACCTTTCCAATGTGTTATCCTACACCTGATTTGGACTCTGGGAAGGCTTCAAAAATTTGCCTAGAAAAAGCGTTGCACATTAAAATTTTGGCGCTGCGCATTAAATTGATTTTGCCTATTTTGCCTGATTTTCCATTTTTTCCTAGTTTTCTTGGGAGATCACTTTTTCCTCATTTCTTGGTAAATGTAAGCATGGTAAATGATGAATTATATGTAAATATGGATTAAAATCACTTCATAGGGTAGATACATCAAGTTCCAAGTGGTTTTGAGCTGTAATGAATTGGTTTCCTTGGTTTTAGAGGCAAGCTATTCCACTACCTATATTCTTGTTCTTAGTTTATATATGGTTGAAACCACCCCTCTTCTCATGTATTCGACCTTGATAGCTAGCATGAGTGGTTTCCTTGCCTATATTATGTAATTTCTTTGTCATTTGTAAAGGTTGGACTTTGGCAGAAGTGTTGGCACTCATTGAACATTTATATCAGCAGTTTAGCAAGGAATAAAACTAGGTTTCACAACTATTTTTGTGGGATTCTTATGACAGTGAGCTTATGTATTGTTTCTTCTTTGTAATGAGTTTTTTTTTTTATGTTTTATATGTATCCACATCTCTCTCCTCAGGTTCATTCTCTGTGTTGTGATACCTTGAGTAGCCTCAAAAAATGGTATCTTACTTTAGTAATCAGCAGGCATAACATCTAAGTGTTGTGGAAAAATGAGAGGTGCATATATGGCAGCCATTACTTGAGGTGGATTGCAAGCTGGCCTTGGGGAACATAAGGATTTATAACAACAAGGCTAGTCGATGTGATGGGCGTTTGAGGGGTTGAAGGAGGAGTAAAGGTGATAGATCTCTGATCGGATATGCTGGGTTGAACAGGAAGGGTGGGGATAAACTAAGGTTGAGAATAAACCTTAGAACTAGATAAGACAGCAGATGAACCAAGAGTAGTAGAGGTTGATTCTAGAAGCTCAGGGATATTGGTAGCTACAATGGATGATTGAAGAGAGTTCAAGATATAATCATCAATTGATCTATTCGCCCTTTCATGTTTAAGGTCTTCAACAAATTGCGAATTTAAAATGGTATCACCAATCACACTTTCAAATTTGGTTTCAAACAAAGAAAGATCAAAATGTTCATCAAAAGGGAGATCTTCAGGATATTGAAACTCAACTGGGCATGAATGAGACCTGAAAACTGGTCTAGGACTCAATGAAATTTCTTGCCTGAGTATTCTTGGAATGAGATTAGGATTTTCAAACACGGGAGGAGGATTAGGATCAAGATTGGCCCTAGTGTATCTTCTTGAAGCCAGTGTGTTGGATTTTTCCCCAAAATTCTAATGGTCATTACAATTTTTTCAGCCTAATGAATTATAAACTTATCATCCAAAAGTATAGAATGTGTTTTAAAAGTATTGGGGTGATATATTTCAATTTCTTCTCCAGTATGGTC
This sequence comes from Pinus taeda, assembly GCA_000404065.3. Taxonomy (NCBI): domain Eukaryota; kingdom Viridiplantae; phylum Streptophyta; class Pinopsida; order Pinales; family Pinaceae; genus Pinus; species Pinus taeda. The sequence goes on from APFE031207838.1 coordinate 54,113, forward strand.
ACCACTATGTTAGTGCCTTGATCTACCTAAGGCTTAAGGAAGGCAGGTCTAGGGTAACATCAAACCATGCTTAACCTGGTAGCTAGCCCTACCAGGTCAGGAGAGGACTATCTCCTTGCTAATCTCAATTAAGATATGAGAAACTAGGGCTTGAGATGACTGAAATGAATGTTGATTTTAGGCTAGGTATAGTAGATTAGGGTTTCTGGTTTGATTTTAAGTTTTGGTTGCTGGATCAATTAGAGAAGGTAGATTGGGTCCGGGAAATCAACTCAGGGATATAGTCATGTTTTGTGGGGCAAGGTAGACAAGGGTTTATGTACTAGAAAAGGATTAAGATGGTAGATTAAGACAACTAAGGAATTGAGGAGGGAATAAAGAAACTATGAATCATCTTCAAACAGTTGAAAACATTGAAACCCAAATGCATTCCCAAGACAAAGCACTATAAATTAGTGTATTTTGTCTACTCACCTTCATTAATTTAGTTTAGAAGAGAGAGAGAGATGTGTATACATATAAAGTATTGGAAAAAACTCATTACAAAGAAGAAACAATACATAAAATAATTGTCACAAGAATCCCACAAAAATAGTTGTGAAACTTGGTTTTATTCCTTGCCAAACTGCTGATACAAATGTTCAATGAGTGCCAACACTTCTGCCAAAGTCAAACCTTTACAAATGACTAAGAAATTATATAATATAGGCAAGGAAACCACTCATGCTAGCTATCAGGGTGGAATCCATGAGAAGAGGGGTGGTTTGAACCATATCTAAACTAAGAACAGGCATATAGGCAATGGAACAACTTGCCTCTAAAACCAAGGAAACCAATTCATTACAGCTCAGAACCACTTGGAACTTGATGTATCTACCCTATGAAGTGATTTTCATCCATATTTACATTGAATTCATCATTTACCATGCTTACATTTACCAAGAAATGAGGAAAAAGTGATCTCCCAAGAAAACTAGAAAAAATATGGAAAATTAGGCAAAAATGGGCAAAATCAGTTTAATGCACAACGCCAAAATTTTAATGCACAACAATTTTTCTAGGCCACTTTTGGAAGCCTTCCTGATGTCCAAATCAGGTATAGGATAGCAAGTTGGAAATCTTGTTGAGATTTCTTTCTGGAACAACTTGAATTTCTAAATTTGGAATTCATTTTCCCCTCCAAAAATTTATTCTCCCAAGACTGACTCTTGTGTGGCAAAAAAGTGGCAGAAAGGGCACTTATTCGGTGTTTTTTTCCCTTTTTGAGACCTAGAAATTGTCCAAAATTCCTCACTATTTCCGAGCTTTCTTAATTTTCCATGTTGATTCCAAATATATAAGCTGTTTTGCAAATGGATGCCCCCAAAAAAATCTCAATGCCACATATTGGAAAAACCTGTTTTTCCAATTGAAAATTTAAAAAATGACGAAATTTTGTCCATTTTCTTGAAATTTGGCATGAATGATTCTTGTTAGGTGCTTTGATGGGCCACTGATGCTTCAACCAAGATCTTGAGTTTATCTTGCTCTTTTTTGCTCCTCAAAGCACTTTTTAGCTTAGCTTTTAGCCTCATTACCCTTGTTTTGCAAATCTTGTTCTAGGTTAAGTAATGACAGGCCATATGGCACAACATTTTCTTCTCTTTGTTGGCTTTCTCAAGCAACTTCTCAAAAAGAATGTTCACCTTCGCCAACCAAGACTCCCGATCATTCTCTATTTCTTTCTCAAGGGGGGTCATCTTGATCTTTCTTTTCTTTAGCTCTTGCCTATCTTCCCTAATCATGTACAGCTCCATAATAGTTTGCTTATCTATCAATTGTTTGTTTTCCTGCTCAAGAAAGTTGATGACCCATTTGGCCCTCTCAAGGTTCAGTGATAAAGCTTGTATTTCAGCCTCCTTCTCTTTGATAATCATGTCCTTGAGTTTTGAGCTTTGAGAGCACATCCTCCTCAAACAAAATAAACTCTTTGTCTTGCCCTTTAGGAGGGCTCTTTTCATGCATCCTTTGCTTTCCTTTATCTCTCCCCTTTGACTGTTGGCCAACCTATATAGCTAGAGAATATGGCAAAGCCCCTTTCACTCCCAGTGAAAATAAGATTTTCCTATGGTCTGGTGAAGAAAACGAGACCCTTTCCACCCCTGGTGGACATAGTACTCGCCTGGCAACAAAAAAAAGCCTCCTTGTTCCTCTCTCATAGGTGACAAATATAGGCATACCTGTAGTCTCGGGATAATGAACACTTGGTTGTCCTGATGGCCCTCCTTCCTCCTAAGACACTGTTGTAATCACCTTAGGGCCTCTGAAAATATCATGGGAAATAAAGTATCCCATGATATGTTCAACAAGCTTAGCTTATGTAAGAGAAGAATTTTTATAAGTGAGAAGTGGTAAATACTGTTGAGTTGTTGAGGAAAAGGTTTCCTTTGCACATAGTGAGCCATCTTCTCAATATTCCTGTATATAAAGTAAGGGAGGTTCATCATCCTTACTCTTGCGAAGTGCATCAACAACCTGATATGATATGCATATAGGCAGGAAAACCGTCCTTCACATGTGAAATACTTGATGATGAGTTTCATGAGAGGAACATAAATGTTCTGCAAGTATTTGAAAGGAAAACCCTTGCTGATTTGACTGTGATATCCAGCCTTAATGTAAGGCTCATAATTTTCTCTGCCCACATACAACCCCTTATTCCATTGCTCACCTACATTAGGGATGCCTTTTGCTGTTGAAATGGTGGTAGGTGTCAAGGTGAAAGAGACACCAGCAAGGTTCTTCTGGCCATTATGGAGATGGATAACAAACAACCTAGCAAGCTCATGATGAAATTTTACCCTCTCTACAATTTCACAAAACTGATAACAAGACTGGTGTTTAAAGCTAGCTACAACAAGAGGGCAAGAAATCAATTCTGTAAAAGTAGTGGGCTCCTCCCGGATGATCTTTCCACCTTTGTGTGGTTTTCTTGGCACATGAACTTCTCTAGAAGAATCACTGATAGTTTCCTCTTCCCTCTCATAATCTGAATCTCTCTCCATGCTTTTGATAATATGATGTAGTGAGAACATATGAGTATGAAGAGATTTTGAAATAGAAAGTAAGTGAAATGTAAGGTGAGGGTGAATGTTTGAAGGAATTAGGGTAAAGGATTTATGAAGGAATGGGGGAAATGAGGGAGGGAGTATGGTTTTCAAATATGAGATTAGGGTTTGCTAATGAAGTAGGTGTAATGAGGATGTAGGATTTGGGAGTTTGGGACTGGGGAATTTGGGGCTAGGGTTTGATGTAGAAATTAGGGTTTAATGGAATGAAGCTTAATGAGTGATGGATAGTGAGGAAGAGTTGATAAACCAAGTGTAAATGGAGGAGAAAGGTAGCCAATTATCCTTAATGGCTTATGCAAGGTAGATTAGCTTATATAGGGTTTATGAGAGAAATCTCAATGTAAATAGGGTTTTCTATGAAATGATGACAACCACCCTCAAGAAATCAAGCAACAACTTTCTTTTAGCAAGGAGGATGGTGAGCTTACTTGGCACAAGCATCAAGGTGTTTTTTTAGGAGTTTGAGGGTTATTTGTAGTGTTTTGAGCCTCCCCAACAGGTGCGCAATGCCTACTAACAGATGTGCAGTGCAGGTTTAATGCGCAACGCCAGACCAAAAATACACTTCCAACTACAACAGGTGTGCAGTGCCAGGAAGATGCTGCAAATTTTTCCTCTGTTTTTCCCCTTTGGCTCGAAATCGCATTTTGCAGGTCTCCTTAACTCTCAAAGTAAACAATGAAACATTAGAAAATATGAATTAACCTTTTTATACTTTTCCCTCTTTTGATTTTTCATAAACAAAAACCCTCTTTCCTCATGTTTTGTCACTTTTGAATAATACTATGTTTTTCTAAATTTTGGACAGTTTGACTTTTTTGTAGGTGGAATTACTCTCTTCATGGAGCTTTTGGAGTGGTAGAAGCTGACATTGTTACTAGGTCACCAAGAGCACTTATTACATATAGGAACAGTAAAATTACATAATTTACATGAAATGAAACCATGAAGTACAAATGCTCTGTTTCACTTCCAAACAAAGTTTGGAAGTGAAAGAGCTTTATTTCAGCATATCAAAAGTAAATTCATGACTATATGAACCTTTTTATCCTCCTCATGTGCCTACTGACCTTTTTATTCAATTTGGATGACCATGATGACAAACCCTAAGACCTAGTGAAACTAAACCCTAAAACTGGTTTTTTTAATGAAATGAACTGAAATGACTATAAATGACTGAAAAGAGGTTTGAACAGGCCAGTAGGTATATGACATGAAGGAAACTGAAATGAAACCATTACCATTATTTGATCCATGACCTAATGGAATACAACTGATTGAATGAGACCCCTAATATGCATGCAAAAGAGCAATTTGATCACTGATGGAAGTGTGAAGACACTAACACTAAAACTAACCGTGAATTTTTGTTAGGAGTTGGTAGAGCATGGAATGATCCTAGTTGAATATGGTTAACCAAATATATCCATGCTTAATCATGGTTAACCATGGTTGACCATATTAAACCATAAAGACCTTGATCATGGTTGACATGATTCAACCATGGTTGATCATGGTTGACCATATTCAACCATGGTTGAAAATGGTTGATGCTGACATATTCTCATTGATAATGGACAACCATAGTTGACAATGGTTGACCATGGTTAAACATATTTGACCATGGTTGACCATGGTTGATCATGGTTGACCATGGTTAACCATGGTTTGTCACATTGGACCATGGTTAACTATTGTTGACCATAGAGACCTTGATTGACCATTACAGTTTACCATATTAAACAATAGAGACCTCGATTTACAATGTTTGACCATTCTAACCATAGAGATCTTGACTGACCATTATGGTTGATCATGATTAATCATGGTTGACCATGGTCAATCATGGTTGATCATGGTTGATCTTGATTGATCATGTTGATCTTGGTTGACCATGGTTGAATGTGGTTGATCTTGGTTGACCATGTTTGACCATTATAACAATAAATATTTTAGTCGATTATTATAGTTCATCATGGTTGACCATGGTTTACCTTGGTTGACCATGTTCAACCATTTTAACCATGTTGATATCGGTTGACCAAGGTTGATGATGGTTTCCCATGCTTGATATTAGTTAACATTAGTTGACTATGGTTGACCATAGTAGACAATCGGTGACCTTGGTTGACCATTCTAACCATGTTAACCTTAGATGACCTTGGTTGATCACGGTTGGCCATGGTTTATTAGGATTTACCATAGATACCTTAACTGACCATTATGGTTGACCATGTATGACCACTCTAACCATAAAGCTATTAACTAACCATTATGGTTGATCATGGTTGAACATAGTCTTATGTTATTGGTATTACCATTAATATTATTAATTAATAGTAAAAATGTTATATTTTTAATATTATTTACATTAATGTTATCTTTTTTCTGAGCAAGAAATTGCAACTTTCTATCAAAAATAAAAAGTTACAACAATACATGCATAGAGTGAATTCATTTACTATCCCTAAAGACCATCTATGTGTGCTTTAAGTACTCATCATAGCTTTTCTACCTAAAAACAAACTAACATTTACCCAGAGAAAATAGGTTTCTCTTTTTTACCTTGTTTCTTTTGAACTTCATGCCAAACACTAGAATTTGGAGTGGCCATTACAATTACCATTTCTTATTTTGTTGATTTTCCTATCATTTCCTTGTTTGGCTTTGAATTCTTAGAAAAATGTGTTCTCTTAATTCCACCTACTCCTTGGGTGTTTCCATTTTCCTCGTGTTGATTTCGAGGATGCTAAATCACTGTTAATTTGGTGGCTTTCTTGTCATGTTTGAAAAAATCCTTTTTCTTCTCTTCTCCCTTAATCATTTGGGAGCCTTATTGATTCTGTGCTTTCGAATGTTGTTGACTCTTATCCATGTCTTCGTATTCAAATTAGAGGAAATTTCAACTAAGAAATAGCCACCTAAGAAAAAATTAAGAAATTAAATGTAGACAATTTTTTAGTATATCATTTTTATTATTTTACTTTTATCAAAATTAGTGAAATAAATGTCACATGTATCAAAGTAACTATATATATATTTTATATTTGAATTAATTTATTAGCACAATAATTCTTAATTTTTTTTTTTAAATTAAACTTAAAAGCACCCAAACAAAACATCGCTTCCCAACACACACCAACATAAAGTTTAATTAATGAATGGTATTATATGGGTTGAGTGTGTGTTTTTAATGACGTGTAACTAAATTAATTTTAATTTTTTGTAAGTTAAATTTTATTAAATCTTGTGTTATATATATATATATATATATATATATATATATATATATATATATATATATATATATAAACAAGATTTATAATAATTCAACTTTAAAAAAAAAATAATTAGTATACACATCATTTAAACACAGTCAAGCCATATAATACCTATTATAAATATCTCTACATTATAACTTTATAGAATAAATATGTTATTTAATAAAATTTAACTTAAAAAAAAAAATTTAAAATATAGTTACACATCATTAAAACACAGTCAAGCCATATAATTCCTTTCATTAAAAATATTCTCGACATTATAACTTTACAGAAATAATATATTATTTTTGTTTTTTTCAATATTTAATGTAGTTTTGGTTCCCTTGGGCACCATTCATGAAAATTATATCTATAATATAATTAATTATATTATTAAAAAAATTGCTAGTTTCTAGTCACACTTGTATCTCTTTTGAATTTTAAACGATTTTGATTGACTTACACAACATGACATGAAAAATCAATGTTAATTTTTATAAATCAAATTACCTCTAATTGGTGTCATCTAAAGAAGGCAGCTTTGGAAATTTCCATCCCTTTGGATTTTGTGGTATTTCTTTGTCCCTTTTTTACTTAAGGGCGTGATTTTTCCAGCTACCTTGTCTAATGGCAAATCTAGCAGCTGAAGGTAGTATTTTCAAAATCTAGCCATTATGTCCACTTAAAGTCTTGATGACTCAAGTGCATGCAGTTTGGGAGGCCTTTTCTTAGGTCTTTCTCCACGCATCTATGGGAATAAGTAAATATACATTTTTCCATTCTTTCTCGGTCCATCTTTAAAAATATCCCCATTGAATTTCCAATGCCTTTTAAAACTTAATGTTTCCAAAAAGGAAGAGGGAGGTTATGTAACCTTAGTCATATCAACAATTTTGTAACCACCATTGTTGTGGAATAAAATAATAGAAACCATGTAGTTAAAAAAATACCCTCTCACCCAAATAAAAAAGGAATTTAATTTATGACATAATCCAGATATCTCTATTTGTCGAATTGGACCAAAATAAATCCCTTAGTGCATAGGTAAATATCACAATCTCTAGTTTAATTGAGGCAAATATATTGATGTAGTTCTTCAGACTTAGACCATAAACCATTAAATTGACAAATGATGGCTCTGGCTTAGAGAATAGTGAAAAGACCACTCACTTCTGGTAGTTTTATTGACAGTCCTGGAATTTTCTCTATCTTATCAACTAGGTAAGGTCCTAGGATTATCAGATTTGTAGATTTGATGTTCGGTGTGGCTGCTTTCCCTCTCATTGCATCCTTAAATATGCTTTAACCCTTTGCAACATAAGCTAATCTAGGAGGAAAGCTCACTCATGAGGCTCCTCCCCACAATCTCAAATTGATGATGATTGTAGAATTTTATTTGAAGTCATACTCCTTAAATTAGATGGAATATTGCAATAGTTTATCATCATAAATTAGGTTTTGAATGCTCGTTGATATAACTAATGTTTCTTTCAACGCATTTTTTAGATCTAATACTAGATCCACTGATCACACCCATATAATGAGAGATTTTCAAATTAAGGTCCTCAAAAAAGTTTGAAATTCTTCGTTACGATCCGGATCTAAGACCCAATGATCATGACCCTGATATGAGAAAATAAAGGTCCAGGATGTAGATTTGGAGAAGATTTGTTCCAATAGTCGTCTACCTAATCCAACATCTATCCACAAACATGAGTGTATCATTACCTGGGCTTCAATATGAAAAGAGAGAACCCGTTGGAAGGCAAAACAAATTGGATCCAAATTGCATATATATGCCAAATATTGGGTATAGATATGGCATGCACACATTATTATTGCAAATGCATATTGCATTGTGGTGTTTGGAAAACCTCGCCGTTAGACACCACATACAAAATTTGTAACTTGTTAATGTTTCCAAACAAGGAGAAACCTTCAAAAACCTTGTTGCAAAGACAAGGCAACATTTGAAAGATCTCTCCAAAATCTCCACCATTAGAGATCACAATGTTGATATGAAGCTTGATGATGTATGCTACAGAGAAAACCTTAGCCATTTCACCTTTCCTTTTATTTATTTTTATTTTTTTGGTTCTTCCTATCTTCGATTCAAAAGTTGATAATGTTAGTTGAGGGATCATTTACATTAATATTATTATTAATGATATTCATATTAATAGCAAAAAAATATTATTATTAGCCCCAAGGGTTATCTGAGTTGGTCAAAATCAATGCCTCGTCGTTCGGGATGTCACAACGTCCATTCTGCTTGAAGCCCTTGGGGTTAGGCGTTGCTAGTGGGCTGCGAGGCTAGATTCCCTTAACAGTTGATCAACCCAGATTTTTCTATGGATGTAGCAACCACTCGTTGACCAAGGTGTTAATGAACCACAGCCAAAAAAATAAAAATAAAAATAAAAATAAAAATTAAATTAATATTGTAATAATATTAATAAATGTTATTATTAATTATATTAACATTAATAAGAATAAGAATATATGAATATGAATATGAGTATTATTTATATGAATATTATTTTAGTGATATTAAAATTAATAGTAATAGTAATATTATTATTGTTAATAATATTAATATTTATGTTGATTATGGTTGACCTTAGCTAACCATGGCTGACCATGGTTGATCTTTGTTGACCATGTTCGACCATTCTAACCATAGAGATATTTATTAACCATTATGGTTAGCCATGGTTAACCATGTTTTACCATTCAACCATGTTGATCTTGGTTAACCATCGTTGACCATAGTTAATCATCGTTGACTATGGTTGGTCATCGTAGACCGTGGGTGACATTAACAAACCATTCTAACCATGTTGATCTTGGATGACCTTGGTTGAACTTAGTTTACCATGGTTGATCATGTTTGTCAGTAATGGTTGACCATGGTTGATCATTGTTGATCATGGTTGCCAATGGTTGGGCATGGCTAACCATAGATACCTTGATTGACCATTATCCTTGATCATAATCAACCCTAGAGACTTTCATTGACCATGTTAGACCGTTCTAACCATAGAGGTATTGATTTACCATTATGGTTGACCATGGTTGATGATGGGAAACATATTAAACACTCCTATAGAGGAGGATATTTTTTCTTTGAAAGACGTGGAGTTTTGGATCAAGAAGCTTGATAATAGGAAGGCTAGTGATATTTAAGGGGACCAAGATGAAATTTTCAAGATAGGAAGATCTATCCTCATCCCTCATATACAAAAACTCCTCATCTTGGCAGCGAAACACAAATTTCCTAAGCCTTGGATGGAAAGCCTTATTGCGCTATCAATAAAATTGGGGATAAAAAATTTCCCTTTAACTATACAACCTTATGATCAACCACATTTTAGCCAAACCATATGGTCTCATTTTGGAAAATAATATTAGCCTCTCGCGTGAAATACATGGTAAAAGATCTAAAGGACAACATGGTTTAAGGAGATACCACTCAAATATTGACCATCTTATCACTCTCGGTATTATTTTTGAGAAATTTCGTTATAATAAAACTGCCCTCTTTTATTCTTTTGTTGATTTTAGAAAATCCTTTGACATGGCTGCTTGAGATAATCTATGGTAGATACTTGAAGAGAGAACCATTCCTCTCAATTTGAGGATTGTTGTGACTAATCTATACAAGAACATTTTGTCCAAGCCTAATGTAACACCCCCTCCTACCAAGTCCACCCAAGCAACCAACCCATCAGGAAAACATGTGATGAGAGAGGTTACTATAAGGGATTTAACCTCCTTGGTGACCTTAATGAAATGGAATTGATGGAACTCATAAAAAAACCCCATCCGCATCAACAACAACACCCCCAGGAGATATGTCAAACACTCATACATCTTGTCCCTAGGTATCACTTATGTTTTAAGCCTTTTAACTCAAATTCGATCTCATGCTATAGGAAAGACAACAACTAGTAGCTCAAATTCACTCTCATAGGCCTCTATGCTAGTGACTATGGAATTTTCTAGGCAGACCTGTGCCAACGACCCTGTGATTTGAGCCACTTTTCTAGCCCAGAATCCTGACCTTTGCCCATAACTTGCTACAACCTTCAAAACCCATCAAAGACATGATAAAAATGTTCATAAATAAAAAATCAACATCAGGATTAGGCCCAAGCATCCCAAACTGGGACTGACATTCTGTCAGACACTTGGCATCAACGCAACCTACAGAAATATGATAGAAGAGAGAGTATAAGTTACTCAAAAAACTTATGAAACATAACCAGAAGGAACACATCCTTCTCCATTCAGCTATTATATAATCAACTAGGTCTTGCATCCATCCATTTAACAATTACAAGTAAATACATGAAATAACCATGACACGAACCAATCATTTAACCATGCTTATAAGCAACATAAACCATATAAATATCATAGATATGAGAACCATTAAATCCACAAATAAGCCAATGCAAAAGTAAGAGAACTTAGCTTTTATTAATCATAGGCAAATCCAGCTAGGTTCGAGACTTTGACGTACCACCCGACCATAAAAAAGGCTGAACCAAATCTCTCTTTCAACCACTCACCGTTGTGCCATATTCGAAGCATGAATGTGGGATCTCATAGAAAAATAAATCCAAGAACAACCAAGGGAATCCAAAGGTTAAACCACAACCACCCTCATCAAACCGCGATCACACCAAAATTGGTGCTTTGATCACAATTGAACTGAACTTGGAATTCCATCTGGAATCCCTCACTATCCTTGAGGAAATATTTGTCTCCTTGTCTCTCAAGCTTCACCACAATCCAATCTCGAACCATTGGGCACTAAACTGAGACTAATCTCTCATGCTTTACCACAATCCAAACCTGATCACTAGGCCCTAAACTGACAGTTCTCCCTCAAGATTTACCCTGTATCTTTCCAAAGATGGTCAAGGGATTCCTAGGCCTTTGGGAATGAAACATGATACCACCTGTGCCTCAGATTCTGAAATCCATCCGATAAACCAAAGCTCAAAACCGAGATAAACATCCCAACACCATGACATCCTAAAAAAAGGCAAGGCTAGGTTGAAAACCATTATCATAACCTGACAAAACCATGCCATAGACAACAAGAGAACCATACATGAACATGCATAAACAGGCATGTCCAAACCAACTAGGAAATCACACATGAATGAGGTTGCCTACAAATATTCCTGCTAAAGGTGCTTGATCCTACTTTCCTTTCCTTGATCCTTGCTTTCCCTCCTTTCCCTTTTCTTTATTTTCATTTCTTTCTCCAAAGCTAGAATGATCCAAGAAAGCTCTCAGCGACCAAGAGTATGAGAGAGAGAGAATAATTGTTGAGAAATAGCAACAATAAATTCTAGTTTATTTTGTACTTGAATTAAACTGAGAATTAAATTCGAATTCTATTCTCATAGCAACTTGTAAATAGTTAATTAGGTTTAATTAACTTAGTTAACTTAGGAATTTCGAGTTGGAAGTCTTTCTGTAGTCATGTATATGTTCTCCCTAATTTTTAGGGGTCCAAGAAGAGTTTATTTATGAGTTGTAATTAGATAACTCAATTTCCTAAGTTATGGTTAGTTAAATTAGTTCTAACTATTTGTGGAACTAATAGAGGATCAACAGTCAGTTGGTGCACTAATGAATCCACTAGTGCTACTCCAACTAACTGAAGATTCCCTCATGAGAAACCCATGCATGTTAGCTCAGAGAAAGACCCAATTGAGACTAGAGTGCAGGGATAGTGTACTATCGGTGGTATTATTTTCTGGAGCGTAAATATCATGCATCCATCAGAGATTGATCTAATGTTTGGATTGCGTAGTTTTGGGAGAATGAATTCCCTTTAAATATGGGCTATTCATCCTAGGAATTATGCAAGAGATTAAGATCTTGGAGAGCTACATAATTGGATAAGTGTTGCCCAAGAGCTAGCTTGTGAGTTGAGAGAGTTGAGCATACTTACGCAGAATTGTTCTAGTGAGAACACACTTTGTATCTTCACTCATATTTATGATATATGTAATACAGATAGTAGGGTTTTGAGCAATGGATTTCCCTAGATATCTTGTGTTATGTGCCATTGATTTATCTTCTACTTGTTCTTATTATTTTCATCGATCTATTGGCTTCCGTTGGTTGAAAGTGGAAGTAGATTCTTGTCTTTTGCTTTATTACATTTCATGGGCTTGTGAATCTACATAATTTTTTACATGGTATTAGGGTTGTGAACAATATACTAGAGGAGATTTAGAAGTTTTAGGTTGCAGGTGAAATCTGAATTTGAAATACATACTTCAGGATTGGCAGATGATGTTCTATGATTTGTGGTTCGAGTATGCCTTGGAAGACAACTTGAATTTTATAGTTTGGAGGGATTGAATGGAGGCTGTGCTAGAGGATAATGGCTTGAAGGAATTCATTGATTAATAAATTCCTAAGGTTACAACATCAGATGCACAAAATTTGGCTAAATGGAGGAAGTGTGGGGCGAAGGTGACACAAATAATCCTTAGGGGAGTTCGAGACCACATTGTCCTGAGTCTCCATGGCAAGGAAACTTTGTATGCTATGTGGAAAACGTTGATGGAATTGTATCAGAACAACAATGAACAAAGGAAATATGCATTGATGGACAAAATTCAAAAAATCAAAATGGAGAAAGGCGAGACTATTCCAAAATACTTGACCAAGTCAACTCAATGTTGTGATGAACTTGGAAGTGTTGGAATCATGGTTGCTGAGGATGATATGGTGAGTATTTCTCTTCTGGGACTCCTAAAGAGTTGGCATAGTTATCAAGGCTCTGTCAATGGTCAGGAGAAGATGCCAAATTAGGAATGACTATGGTTAGATTTGATGCAAGAGAAGATCTGGAGGAACACTAGGGAGGGCTCTTAATCAAAGAATGATGATGAAGAGAATTGTGCCTTAGAGATTAAGGCAAAGAAGGGGAAAGGGAAAGATTCCCATTCCAAATCAGACTCTTATCATGGAGGTAAGAAGAAAGACATGATGAAATTTAAGTGATTTCACTGTCATGAGCTAGACCATTTTGCTACAAATTGTCCACTCAAGATGTCTAAGAATAAGTCCTTAGGAGGAGTGGCGGGTGAGGCATTGGCCTCTGAATTTGAATTGGATTTTTCTCTCATTGCATGCATGGTGTCATCAATGATGGGAAGTGTATGGGACTTAGACAGTGGAGCTTCATTCCACATGATTGGTGAAAAAGAGTTATTCAATGACCTGGAGGAGAAAGATCTCTATATGCATATTGAGATGGGTGACAATGAGAAGTATATTGTTACTAGATTTGGCATGACTACTTTTTAGAGTAAGCATGGGGCTCCAATCACCTTGAATATTGTTATTTATGTGCCTGGGTTGAAGAAGAACTTGGTATCCATTTCCATGCTTGAGGATAGAGGCTTTGATGTGATATTCTCGAAAGGAAAGGTGTTTCTTCGACACATAGCCACGGGTCAAGTAAAGAATACAGGGATTCAAGTGAAGAATCTCTATAAGTTGGAGGTAGAAGAGTGTGCTTCTTTGAGGACAAACGTATAAAGGGTGCAAAGCAAAGAAATTCACGAATTGTGGCATAGACAATTAAGTCACTTGCATAATGGGGCTTTGAAGATATTGTAGTAGATCTCTACTGGTCTTCCCAAAGGTACACTTGAGCGAGTTGATACATGCAAGGGGTGTACTTTGGAAAAATACACCAAGTCTTCCTTTAAAGACAAAGACAATTGAGTAGGGTTTATTCTAGAATGAGTCCATTCAGATGTGTGTGGACCATTCTGGATAGCATCCACGACCAAACAACGGTATAATGTTTATATTTGTTGATGACTATTCTCATAAATGTTGGATATTCTTCATACAAAAAAAGGATAAAAATTTCACAAATTTTTGTGAGTTTAAAGAATTGGTGGAGAAAGAGTTGGGCAAGAAGGTTAAAGCTCTATGGAGTGATAATGGTGGTGAGTATGTCTCAAACAATTTTTAGAACTTCTGTGAAACGGAAGGGATTAAACAAGAGTTGACGTCACCCCATAAACCTCAACAGAATAAGGTGGACGAGAGGAAGAATATAAGCATAGTAGGGGTAGCGAGGGTGATGTTTCATGATCAAGTCCTACCAATACTCTTATGGGTTGAGGCATTCAACACAATGGCTTATGTTTAGAACCATAGCCCACATCAGATACCTGAAATGAAGGCATAAGAGGATGCTTATTCTGGTAAGAGGACATATGTTGGTAAATTAAGGATTTTTGGGACATTGGTATATTTCCACGTGAACAAAGATGCATAGAAAAATATTGAACTAACAACATAGTTGGGGATATTTGTGCAGTACACTGATACACATCACAACTATCAGGTGAACTTTTCAATGAATAGGATGAGAGTGGTTCGCAGGAATGTCAAATTTGATGAGGAGAAGGCCATGAAAGTTTCCTTTGAGAGGGAGATTGAGCTACATGTAGATGAGGAGATTTTAGGTCTTAAGGTTGAGGAGCCTTATATTGATGTGAAGTAGGCACATGCAGAGGATCCGGGAGTGGAGACATCCACTCAGGTAGAGTCTTCAAAAAAGGGAATAAAGTGCACCAGAGAGGCTAGAAGATTGTTGGATGATGCATGGGAGAATGTGGGAGCACCCACGTCTCAACACAGGTAGAGGAGGTCACCTAAGAGGTACACTAGATATATGGCTCTTATGGGTGAATGTATTGTGACAGAGCGATCTTCCTTTAAGGAACCAGTGCAGCAGTCGGTTTGGGTTGATGCCGTGGTGGAGTATGACTCCATAGTTTGTAACAGTGTTTTGGATGTGGTCCCAAGACTAGAGGACAAGTTAATGGTGATCTCCCATTGGCTATACAAGGTAAAGCAATCTGCATATGGTAGTGTGGAGAAGAATAAGGATATATTTGTGGCCTGTGGCATTTCACATGTAGTTGGGATTAACTATGATGAGACCTTTGTTCCTATTGCAAGGTACTGATCAATAAAATATATTTTGGCACTATCATCATAGATAGGTTAGACGATACATCTTATGGATGTGAAGACAATCTTCCTTAATGGCATGATTCAAGAGGAGGTGTACATAGATCAACCTGAAGTTTTTGAAACATTTCACCATGAGTCGCATTTGTGCTAGCTCAAGAGATCATTGTATGAGATGAAGCATGAACCCCATACGTGGTGCACCAGGATAGATAGCAACTTCACTAGGTTGGGCTTCACGAAGGGTGAAGAGGATGTGAACCTATACCACATAGTGGTGGAAGTTAAATTGTTGATCATTGTACTCTATGTTGATGATCTCATAATGACAGATGATGATCATTTGATCAATTTTTGCAAGAGTACCTTACAAGAGAGTTTGAGATGAAGGGCATGGGGCTCATGCATTACTTTCTTCATATGGAGATATGGAAGGGATATGGGGAGTTGTTTGTGTCTTAAGGAAAGTATGCCAATGAAATACTCAGGAGATTCTGCATGGAGAGTAGCAAACCCATGGAGACTCCTCTAGCAGGTAATTAGAGGAAGGAGGATGCTACTTCAAGGGAAGTAGTGAAAGCTACTCTTTACAGGAAGCTTGTCGGTTCACTCATGTACTTGGTGAACACACTACTGAACGACCGATATATGCTATGCAGTTAACCATATTAGTCAAGAGATGCTTAGGCCTACGAAGCAATATTTGAAGGCGACAAAGCATGTTTTGAGATACCTCAAGGGAATTACTCAGTATAGATTATGGTAAAAACAAACATAGGGAGTGAAGCTTCAAGGCTTCACCAATGCAGATTGGGCAGGGAGTCCATCCGACAGGAAGGGTACATTAGGAGGGATCTTCAGTATTAGGTCAGCAATAGTTTCTTGGTACTACATGAACTACTGATCAGTTGTACTTATTTTGGCAGAGGGAGAGTACATGGCTGCAAGTCAGGTAGCATGTGAGGCCATCTAGATGAGGAATACCATGGTTCTTTTCTTTGGTCAGTATATGGATCCAATTGTGATTTACTGCGATAATTAGATTTGTATCAAAATCTCTAAAAATCCAGTTTTTTATGAACAGTCCAAGCATATTGATGTATGCTACCATCATCTCAAAGTTGGTGTACTGAGGTGGATTATGTTGTTAGAGTACACTCACACAGAGGAGAAAGATGCTAACATTTTGACAAAGACATTGTTAAGATATAAATTTGAGTTTCACAGAGACAGGATCGGGGTAGCTAATAATCCCTTTCTTGTCGAGAGGGAGCGTTGAGAAATGGCAACAAGAAATTCCAGTTTAATTTGTCCTTGAATTAAACTGAGAATTAAAATCGAATTATATTCTCATGACAACTTGTAAATAGTTAATTAAGTTTAATTAACTTAGTTAACTTAGAAATTTCTAGTTGGAAGTCTTTCTGTAGTCATGTATATGTTCTCCCTAAGTTTTATGGGTCCAAGACGAGTTTATATGAGTTCAAATTGGATAACTCAGTTTACTGAGTTATGGTAAGTTAAATTAGTTATAACTATTTGTGGAACTAATAGAGGATTAATAGTTAGTTGCTCCACTAATCCATCCACTAGTGCTACTCTAGTTAACTGAAGGTTCCTTCATGAAAAAATCATGCATGTCAGTTCAAAGAAAGGCCTAGTTGGGACTAGAGTGCAAGGACAATGTATTATCAGTGATATTATTTACTAGAGTGTAAATATCATGTATGCATCAGAGATTGATCCTATGTTTGGATTGTGTAGTTTTGGAAGCATGAATTCCCTTTAAATACTAGCTATTCATACTAGGAATTACACAAGGGATTAGGAGCTTGGAGAGCTATAGATTTGGCTAAGTGTTTCCCAAGAGCTAGCTTGTGAGCTGAGAGAGTTGAGCATACTTGTGTGGAATTTTTCTAGTAAGAACAAGCTTTGTATCTTCACTCATATTTATGATATATGAAATATAGATAGAGGGGTTTTGAGCAATGGATTTCCACAGATACATCTTGTGTTATGTGCCATTGATTTATCTTCTTCTTGTTCTTATTTTTTTCATCGATCTATTGCCTTATGTTGGTTGAAAGTAGAAATAGATTCTTGTCTTTTACTTTAGTACATTGCATGAAATTGTGAATCTACATGATTGTATACAATAATGAGAGAGCTTCCAAACTTGAACTAACCAAGATCTTAACACTAAATAAGAGCTTTCGAACTAATCCTCATAAGCCTTTTTATTAATGAGTTCTCCATTTTCTTCATTTTCCATTATTTTCCTTCATTTTCATACTCACATGCAACCTGTGACCTTTCACCTTATGTTTCTCCTAATTTCCTTTATTTTCATAAATAAATGTGCTAAAAGTGATTTTTTCCCTTTTCCTTAACCTTTTCCAATTTCCTTTGCCATAAACACATCTAGTGATGCCCACTAGGATATCTTTTCCCAACATTCAGCTTGGAATACATGCCCCTTACCCATTGCCTTATTTTTTCCTTTATTAAGTTTTATTACATGAGATTTTCGCCAAGGCTATTACAAAACCCTCCCCCTTGAGGAACACCATCCTCGATGTTAAACCACACCAAGAACTCAACAGAACCAATGAAAAACAAAAATACTACCCATGGAGATTTATAACTTAGCTCGTTGTAGTGTTTACAATGAAATACCTGCTCAAAAGTAAAACTTCATGACAACATGACAACATTGGCATATTGGAGCTTTATAACATAGCTCATTATGGTATTTACAATAACCACATATATACATATGCACATTTTCTAAACAAACAAATAAAAGGATACAATGCTCGTATCAGTAAACAAGGGAATCTAGAGGCACCTCCACCCTCAAAGTAGTACCAAGATTCACCTCTTTCCCAGGAAGTCTAGAATCCACTGCAACAATCAAAGTTGAAACCAATATCTGACGTTATAATCTTATGCCACTTGTCCCCTCAGTGAAAAGTTACTAACTCATTGTTCCATGGCGCACTCCCAATGTGTATCTAAGTCCATTTGGCAGTGCAAATGGCCAAAACCAATATATGTGTGACCTTCCCTTCTCTGCTACAAAGTACCTCAGAAAATCTAGTCACCACCTTCCATGCAGTCACTCACCTTCCAATTTCCTGGGAATCCCCTATCTCGGGCGATCCATCCTTTGGCAAGGATTCTTTGCATTAGAGGATCAATAACCAAGGCATATACCTACCTCAAAACCATCATATCGATCAGAACATGCTCAAGGAAATCAATGGACATTATTGGATACTAGTGTCCCATAATGGCCCTACTCTTGAAGTAGTCTACTAGCATAATGCTGCAATTTCCAATTTCTTTTGTTGCTGTTGTCAATTCTTATATTCGATTTCAACCACCTAACTGGGAATGTTCACACATTTCATGTTCTAAGCACATAATTTCCATTAGATTCAAATAAATTGAAATAGCCTCAAATCATACCTCATTGGTAGTTTATCAATAAGGTACACTTGCAATCCTATTCACTTCCTATCACAACAAGTCAAATTAATTTTTTGATCAAAACCTCATGTATAAACATATCACATCTGGTTAGCTCAACACACAAACATCATAGATCAACATCAACCATCATAAAAGAGAATCCTAGGTCACATATAATCACCATATACCATATTCATAAATCACATATTATCATCATATACCATATTCAGAAATCACATGCATAATAAAACTGAAATAAAATGTTGATACTTATCCTTTCATCAATCCTTATCTTATACATTTGTCTTTATCCTATACGCACTTTCAATTGGTTGCCACACTAGACAAACACCCTATGCCTTCTCCTCAACCATGTGCACATACACATAGTTTTCATCACACACATACAACTACACACGTCATGCAACGCCATGGAATACATGCATGTACACTAGTACCATATGTACCACATGTACACAATACCACCTGTACACTACAACCACCTGTAGAACATGTG
Organism: Pinus taeda; assembly: GCA_000404065.3. Taxonomy (NCBI): domain Eukaryota; kingdom Viridiplantae; phylum Streptophyta; class Pinopsida; order Pinales; family Pinaceae; genus Pinus; species Pinus taeda. The sequence goes on from APFE031207838.1 coordinate 73,510, forward strand.
CCCAACATCACATGTACATGACACCACCTACACAATGTGTACACAACCACATGTGCACTGCACCACTGTACAATGTGTACACAATACCACATGTATACAGTACCACACATAGGACATGTATGAGACACTATATGTATATAACGCCACATGCACGACATGTACACAACACCACCTACACACAGTGCCACTTGTACAACATGTACAGAACACCACTTGTACAATCATGCATGCAACACCATATTTACACAACGCCACATGTACAACACGAACAAAAGACCACTTGTACATAGCACTACATATCCAACATGTATATAGCATCATTTGTACATAACACCTCATATCCAACATCTACATGGTACCATTTATATCTAACACTCCATATGCAATATTTGTACAACACTACATGCACATAACATCAAATATGCAACATGTGCACAACAATAGTACCACACATCCAAAGCCATATTGTCCTTACCAAGCAACCTTGCTTCCAGTGTCTTATCCATGCTTGTCCCAGCATGTCGCAGACCACACTGCTTTCATTTCACTATTGTATCCCTCGGTATAACCCGTCCATAACATAGACATAATACAATCACATAATATCAACTCATAAACACATGATAGTGACCTCATATATTTTTCAGGGAAACTTCTCCTCATTGATTCCTCATAAGACCATGAACCTCTTCATGTCATTTGCCTATGTAAGAAATCATTCCTCCACAAGAAAGATTCTTGATGACCATGTCAAACCGTAAAAATAGATACATGGACACATACATACATATATATAAAATTAGTATAAAAGAATCATGGTCCTATCAAACAATGACATACGTACACACATATATATACATATAAATGTTAGCATTAATAATCATGATCCATGATGAACCTATCAAACATGTCATAGATACACATCTACATATATATATATATATAATATATATATATATATATATATAAATATATATATATATATATATATATATATATATATATATATATATCAATATAATATATATATATATATATATATATATATATATATATATAAATAATATATAAACATCAAGATAAATGATCATAACATAATTACAAGATATCAAGGTCAAGGTTAAGAGAACTTACTTTATTCATGAACATCATACATGACATTAAGAACAAGATTTCCCAACATAGCCAAGGCATCCAACTCCTCAGATCCATCTACTTTACCTTTTCTGGTTACCATTCTCATGTCTGTGTTGCGACCGTCTATTTACCATAATGGACCAACCAGTCCAACCGACTATCATAGTCTTACCTTCCGCTGTGCTTACTAATGCAAAAACTTCATTTGAGTCTTATATTACTTTTTGGGTACCACACAGCGCTCCTCGAGCTCCATCAACTTTCCTCTTTCCCAACCAATTTCCAAGACTCAAAACAATAGAAGGAAAAAACGGAAACAACAACAAGAAGACCATGAAAACGAAAAGAAATATGACACCACAACAAAGTGGCATGCCCATACAGTAGACACAATCAAAATCACAAATCAAGCACAACAATCGCAAAATACCAAAATCATAAGACTAACAAAAGACACCATGACTCAATCCCCATGGTTACCAAGGAAATCTCGACCTGAGCCTCCTTTAATATTTCATGGAAATTTCTTGTTTCGTGCAACTTCCTTCATCACACTGTCATAGACACATAACTATCATTTCATAAATAAAAATAGTGATACACTCGTTACATTATCTTTCTATGCCATGCACATTGTTTGCAACTAAACACGTCCATTCCATCTCTCAAGGGACCCAAATCCGCTTGATGTATCCACCTCTAGCTAATGTACATGTCAAGTACATGTTCATGAGTCTAGCACTTATCCACATAATTTTAGACAAATCAAGGTTAACAAGACTTCATGTATGCAAAGTACTCATTCACTTGGAATTAGGGTTTACAGACATAGTCAAAGGAATTTCTTGTCCAATTCGTTGCTTTTATCTTTCTACCTTGTTGCAATCGAGGCTTAGTATGTATTGTCACATCATCCAACTGTTAGTTTTAAAACAAATCAAGTATTTCCTTGTCACTCTAATACCAAGCATGTTTCTTGCAACTTCTCACACATGTCAACCAAATGTTCCAAATATCAAGACCATCACATTTATCAATTTGAAATCAACTTTTTCCAACAATCATGTGTTAACCTATAGTCAACTTATAGTCATTAGACATAATGCTACAATTGTTAACTACATTCAAGTAGATATCAATTGTCTCAACACATGTGTATTAGTACAATCAATTTAAAACAAGATCATTTGAATACGTACTCATATCATGCAATTGATAAAACATTCAATCAACTTGCAAACATACCATGTTAAATAAATCAACCAAATAACCTAATAAAAAATTCAAGCACCACATATATGACATAATCAAACTCATACCTCAATGTATCTCATGGAGGAAATCTTTTATGCAAAATCAAGATATTTAGCATGATATAACTTCTTAATGCATCAACTTAAACATATATAATGTCATGTTATCCATAAAATTCACTAACGAACATGTTCACATCCTAAATCACAAACAATTAACATTTACACATATGCAAGCCAATCTATATTAGTACAACACCATATCACAAATATGTCGGCTCGTACCTAAATCATAACAATAACAATCTACATAGGCCAATCCAACTTAGTGTGATACACATAACATCAAGGTATAAGTGCTATAACCCTAATCATCAAGTTAACTATCATTTAAGAATAACAAGTTAATCTATAAGAGACTTCATAAAAAACACATAACATAATCATTAAGTTATCTAACCTAACACAACAATAGAATTGCATACAATTTAGGTTACTATAGTTCATGACTATCTGACACATGTGTGTATGACTACACTAATCAATTGAATCTATCATGTATGTAACCATAACATCAATGCACATGTATATAAACCTAATGTGTATAACAATACTTAACTTACTTACCTGCATTCCAAACATACAATACTTGTATGATGATCTACTCTTACCCCAAAGTCGAATGTTACAACCTCATTATGATGACATGCGTTTTCTGTTCTATCTCAGCCAACACATTAGCATCATAACATACCAATATTGCCTTGATGACCTAACTTTCATACCATGACTTCACAAGGCATGTTTGACCTACTATTCATGCATAACTATAACCAAGACCATACATGCATGACAACTACATATAGACATATAACACGTGAGCACCAAACCATATACACATCATTCTAGTTACAGTCTAGTCATCAATCCATGACCATATCAACTACACAAACCATGACCTCATGCATGACAATGCCCATTACTCCATTGTACAAATTTCCACATGCAACCGTCCACATGCATAAGCAATTCCTAATCAACTACACATACACATGAACACATGTAGTCAAGCATAAGAAATCAATTCTTGTAACCAACCTACAAGAATGATACATGTAATCACAAATAGAAGAATGCAACCTAACATGCATGGATGTGTTCAAGTTGCATATAATCATGTAACTAATGAGATACTCATGACAATGCTTTCCATAAAATCAACATCAAGTTCCTCATGATAACATTACTACCATCATGACCAATCATTATGTAATTCAACAAGCACATAGAATGCAAGTGTAAGAGACACACATGCATCTGACATGCATGCATGAACAACACATTCACCAAAGGAGTGTGCATCTAGCCTCTGATACCACTCTGTAAAACCCACTCCTCCCAGGTCCACCCGAGAAAGAAACCCAACAGGCAAACATGTGATGAGAGAGGTTACTATAAGGGATTCAATCTCCTTGGTGACCTTAAGGAATTGGAATCGATGAAAATCATCAAATAAACCCATCCACATTAGTAATAACACCCCCAGGAGACATGTCATCCACTTAGACATCCTATCCCTAGGTCTCATTAATGTTTTAAGACTTTTAATCCAAATTTGCTCTCATGGTCCTCTGTGCTAGTGACTGTGGACTTTTCTTAGCAGTCCTATGCCAACGACCTCGAGATTTGAGCCACGTTTCTAGCCCAAAATCTAGGCCTTTGCCCAAAACTTGCTAAAACCTTAAGAATCCATCAAACACATGATAAAAATGCTTATAAATAAAAAATCAACCTTAGAACTAGGCCTGAGTATCCCCAATCGGGACTGACATTTAGTCAAAAACTTAGCATTAATGCACCTAAAAATCTAGGATACAAGACAAAGCATAAAGGACTGAAAGAACTTATGAAACATAACCAAAAGGATCACCTCCTTCTCCATTCAGCTATTATATCATTAATTAGGTCTTGCATTCATCCATTTAAAAATTACAAGTAAATACATGAAATAACCATGACATGAAATAGTCATTTAACCATGCTTATAACTAGCATAAAACCATATAAAATTAGAGATATGAAAACCATTAAATCCACATATAAACCAATGCAAAAGTAAGAGAACTTAGATTTTATTAATCATAGGAAAATCCAACTAGGCTTGGGACTTCCACGTACCACCCGACCATATATATCGTTGAACCAAATCTATCTTTCAGCTAGTCACCCGCATCCCATATTCCAAACATGAATGTGGGATCTCATATAATAACCAAGGGAATCTAGAGGTTAAAACACCTCCACCTTCATCAAATTGTGATCACACCAAACTGGTGGTCTGATCACAAATGGACTGAACTTGCAATACCATCTGGAATCCATCACTATATTTGAGGAATTTCCCATCTCCTTGCCTCTTGGGCCTTACCGCAACCTAATCCTGGATCACTAGGCCCTAAAATAAGACTAGTGTCTCAAGATTTACCACAATCCAAACCCAGATCACTAGGCCCTAAATTGATAATACTCCATGAGGCTTTGTCGTGTATCCCGTTGAAACTAGTCAAGGGATTCCTAGGCCTTTGGGAATGAATGTTGAGACCAGCTTCGCCCTGGATTTCGAAATCCATCTGGAAAGCCAAATATCAAAACCGAGATAAACATCCCAACACCATGACATCCAAAAAAAAGGAAAGGCTAGGATGAAAACCACTGTTATAACTCAGTAAAACCATGGTGCCGACAACAAGAGAACCATATACAAACATGTAAATCCATGCACATCCAAACTAGCTAGGAAATCACACATGCAAAAGGTCACCTACAAAAACCCCTGTTGAAGCTACTTGATCCTACTTTCCTTTCCTTCATTCCCCTTTGTTTTCTTTTCCTTTCTTGCTCCAAAACTAGAATGCTCCAAGAAAGCTATATGTGACCAAGAGTATGAGGGAGAGAGAGAATAGTGAGAGAGATTCCAAACTTGAATTGACCAAGAGCTTAACATTAACCAAGATCTTGCCAAATGATCCTCATAAGCCTTTTTATTATTGAGGCCTCTATTTTGTTCATTTTCCATTATTTTCCTTCATTTTCCTCCTCACATGTAACATGTGACCTTTCGACTTACTTTTCTCCTAATTTCCTTTATTTTCATAAATAAGTGTGTCAAAAGTGCCTTTTTGCCTTTTAATGCATTTTCCTTAGCCTTTACCAATTTCCTTAGCCATAAACACATGCAGTGATGCCTATTACAATATCTTTGCTCAACATTCAACTTGGAATATGTATCCCTTACCTCTAGTCTTATTTTTTCCTTTATTAAATTTTATTACATGAACGTTTCACGAGGGTTCTTACACCTAATACCACCAATGGTTGGTTTTAAGATAATAAATTCCATATTGGAGTTTAAGCAAGGGTGTCCCCTATCCCTTACCCTTTTTGGCATTTACATTGATAAGCTAAAAGAGAGTTTGGAAGCTACATGATGTGATGATCCCAAGCTTGCTAGTATGGTCAATACTCTTCTCTTTTATGTGGATGATATCGTTCTTCTTTTCAAAAGTCGTGTTGATCTCGACAAGAAACTTAGAATCCTCCATGATTACTGCTCCAAGATGGTTTTGACTATTAATACCAATAAGACTAAAGTCATGATAATTAATTCCAAAAATATCAACTATGATAATGTCATTTATCATAACAATTACTTGGAACAAGTTTCTTCATACAAATATTTAGGTATTGACATTCACCATCATCTCAACTAGAATTATAGCATTGAGAAAAGGATTATAGGAGGTTGGAAAACTTATTATAATCTTGGAAATAATTGTAAGTCAACAAATATTTTGGTATGGAGTAAAATAAGCTCCTCTTTGATACTCTCATCACCCTTATTATATTATATGGATGTGAGATTTTGGCTTCCAGTATATCTAGAGAATAATGGAGAAAGACTGAGTTGATCCAACAACATTTTATAACCTACAACCTCAAGATCAAATAAAATACTCCCTACCCCACCCTATTGATTGAAGCTAGCCTTTCTCCAATTGAAATGGCTATGTTTTGGTATATGATGTATAAGAAGAAGCTTTACAACATGGAAGCCAAGGGGTTCCCCAAAATTGCTTCTAACTCTAGCAACAAAACCCACCTCTAGCTCAAGTGAGGTTGGCATAAGGATGTCTAGTCTTGGCTCAACCATTAGGGTATCAAGGAAGAGATTTTCTTGGAGAATAGGGATAACATTAAAAATACTATTACTTCCGAATTTAAGGATAAGTTATGGGATGAAAAAGGGTTAGAAGGGAAAATGAAGATAAGTTATTATAAGGAGGTGATCAATCCCAGTCCCGATAACCATAATTATCTCTTTGTGTTGACACGTTCTAAGAGGAAAATGAACATTGCGAAGATAAAAACTAATTCTCATGATCTTCGAAGTGAAAGCAGGCGTTGGTCAATTCCCAAATTACATTGGGATGAAAGTGTTTGCCTCCTTTGTGATACTAAGAAGGTAGATGGAAAACATTCTCTCTTAGATTTCCCCACTCTTACTCATCCATTTTCATTTCCAAAACCTTGGCCAGACTACCAACCTTCTTAATTTATTAAATCTGTGAAACTATAGTGATATGGGAACGTTTCTCTCCCTTCTTTTTGATTATAGAAATAAAATATTAAAGAGTCCCAATTAATATCTTTATTTCTTAAGGTTCGATAGACCACATTGGTCTTAGTGGATGTTAATCATCATCACAATTTATTATTAATACTATTATTTAACAGTAAATTGTTATGTTCTTACGATTATTTACATTAATTCTATTATTAGTGATATTCACATTAAATAATTATTGTGTTGTTATTATTGTTACTATTAATGTTATTATTAATAATATTAAGATTATAATATTAAGATTATATTTTTAATATTAAGGTGAAAAGTGAAAAAAAAAAAATTTCTCTCATTATTTACACTAATATATTTTTAAGATATTAACCTTATACTATTACTATTGTTAATGAATACTAATATTATGTTAATAATATCTTATTATATTATATTACGTTATTGGAGTAGTATTTTAAGTGCTAAATTTTGGAGCTTTTGATTGATTTTTGGCCAGGAGAAAAAATTCTGGTGAAATATTAATTTGTGTTATTTAAAATGGGTTTTCGACTACATATATGGATTGAACACCCTCAAAAACCTCGGGGGCACTTAGATTGTGAAGAGTTCACCTCAAACTTGTGATTTCAATGAATCCTTACTGGATTCTAAACAAATTAGATGGGAAAATAAACCAAACAAATTTCCAAAAAATCGCACTTAAACGCTACCCGTTTCATATCAAGTAAAGTAATTAATATTGTAATTCATAATTAATATTAAAACAATAATTTAATATAAATTTTCAATATTAATAAAAGTACAATATAAAATAATTTAATAAAATAATATACTAGCACAACCACATTTACCAATGTAGTTGGTATACGCCAATAGGTGTATATGAAGCACATCTACAACCACATTTACCAATGTGGTTGCTATACGCCAATAGGCATATATCCACCACCCACCAATATATGAAACACATATACAACCACATTTACCAATGTGGTTGCTATATGCCAATAGACATATATCCACCACCAACCAATTAATAACCGCTAGGTGTATTTTGTTAAAGACAAACTATTTTTCATTATTAATAACTATATAAATAATAATAGCGATATTTTTTTATTTATTTATATAATACTTATTATATTAACATTATGTTGTATATTAATATAATATTAGTTATTACATAAAATTTTGCTAATATATTATAGATATATTTAAAAACTATAATGTAAATACCTATAAAAAAATAATAAAATTTTAGTTATTATAATAATATGTATTATCTGCTACCATTTTGTCATCGTATAACTATTTATATAATTTATTATATAAATTGTTCAAATATATTTTGTATAATTTAATTGGAGTTATTAATAATATTATATTATCATTATATATAACTAATATGTATACTTTAACTTGGAATATATATATAAGCATAGTCTAACTTAATGAGGAAATATTTTTTCACAGGAATTCACCAAAATCCAGCAATACAATTTCAAGATCTTTTATTGTTTAAAATACAATTTTGAATGCATAAATGGATTCAACACCCTTTAAAACCCCTTGAGCACTCGAATTATGCATATTAAACAATTTAATTGCAAGGTTTTTTAAAAATCTTTATGGATTTTAATTAAAACTAATAAAACAATGGTCATGAAAGGTCATTTCATCTATAAGTTGACTACACATCTATATATATGTATCTAATATAATAATATATATAAGAATATATTATTTAATAATATAATATGTAATAATAATATATTATAAAATTTAAACTGGGTTTATTAATCCCTTGTGTTTTAAATATTGATCCCAATATATTAATAACACAGTTGTCTTTAGTGCGACTTTTTGGACTTTCAAGTGCTGGAATCTAGTGGAAACATTTGAGGTGAAATCTTGATTTATGTTATTTAAACTAGTTTTTTGCCTGTATATATGGATTCACCACCCTAGAAAACCCCTAGGGCACTTCCATTGACCAGAATTACCCATCAAGCTTGTTATTTCAATAAATTCATGTCGGATTTTAGAGCAATTTGGCTGGAAAAACCCACTGTAAAAGCTTCCTAAAAGTCGCACTAAAGACAACTCCATTAATAACCCCTAGGAATTAATACTTTAAACCTAACCTATTAATAAACTGAAGGGGTTAAATTATAAACCCAAGTTATTAATAATATTATAAATCAAAGCAACTAATAAACCGAGTTAATTAGTAAACCCAAGGGATAAATATTATAAACCTAAAGGATCAACAAACTTAAGGAATGAATATCAAAAAGACATGGGATTAATGAACCCTAACCCTATTATTATTTATTATTATTAATTAATATTAATATTACTATTATTATTAGTTAATAATACTATTTTTGTTGTTAATTAAATTTAATATCATTATTAATTAATAAATGTAATAATAATTAACTAATTCATATGATTGAATATTAATAATAATTGTTTAATAATATTAATTTCCCAGATGCAGGTGTTAGTTAGAGTTTTAAGGCTGACAAGACAGGGGTCTCGTGAAGACCATGTGCCCATCACACGCGAGGCTCAATTGGGCTGTGGAGGAGCTAGTCATCCCATGACGGTGGCTTTAATAGCCACAGGTTGGCAGGTCGAGAGCATTAACACTCCGGCCTCTCTCGGCTGCGCTTCCCCTCTCGGCTCTGTGATGGATGTGATTGCAGCTTTTATGGTAGGCAACCACCGAGGTAGAGCTGGTAGATCTATTTACAGTGGCCCTCTCCGCGCCCCTGTTCACCTGCATTTTGATCTCTGCGTCCCTGCCCACCTGGATTCTGATCTCTGGGTAATCCGCATCCAGTTCTTGGTTAATACAGGCTCTGCCCTGTTCTGTCACAGCTCGAACCTGTTTGTTCAGCTGAATCATTCCCTGAACCTCCCCACCAGTATGGTTCGTGAGTGCCCAAGGATGCTGAGCCATCGGGGCTCCAGTAGAGGGGGAACCTCGCGACGCCCAGCTGTGGAGGAAACTCGCCCACCCTGTCATTGCCTACACTGCCACTGCTTCTTTCACTGCCCCAGCTTTGCCGTCTCACATCCCTCTCAGCTTACCCAACTTCTGGAAGGTAGCTCCTCTGGCACCTCTGGTGCACCCTTCTTTGTCTCGGTCATTTTTTCTTTTGACAGCCGTCTGACTCGGTCGCGTATCAACGTGCATATCTCTGTTTTTTTCATTGACGAACCTGAGGAGGAAGGAAGCACCAGCTCTCCGCCTGCTCCAGCACCCCCGCAAGAAGAAATCCACGAGGCCGACATGGCCCAGGTAGACAAAGGAAAGTTAGTTGAGGTTGTGAATCCTCACATGGATGGCAGCGAATGTCTACCTGCAGAGGCTGAGGAAGCTGCAACTACGGAGCTGGAGGAGGACTACTACAGGCCCTACCCGATCGTGGAGGAGGAGCCAGAAGAATAGCTCGTGACTCCAATTCTAGAACTGATGTCCGGGTGGTGGCTCTTGGTTTCTCCAGTCAGGTTTCCTCATCCACTTGTCATTGTCTGTTTATGTGTCATTTTGTCGAGGTTAGTTAAGCCGTAGACGTGTCTTGGTGTCAGTGTTTTGGGGTTTTTGGAATGAGACAGATGGCTGTTCTTTTGGGTATGAGAAAATTGGCCTCCGTGGAGCTCCCCTGCGTGGGATTGTTGTTCACTGTTTTGGTTCTGGTTCTCCCCTGCGTGGGAACTTCTATGGTCCTCCCCTTCATGGGAATTTTTTGAGTCCTATCCGCAAGCATGGCCAAACAGTTGAGCCATTCTGCCATTATCTCTGGCAGCAGGCTCCCGCTGTAAAGCCTGACTGTAACTGTATTTTCGTCTTTTGTACATAATAGAATAGTCTAATTCAAAAAAAAAAAAAAAAATGTTAATTAATTAATATTATTATTTATTAAAAATATAAATATTAATTTTATGATGATCAATAAATAATAAAAATTGATTAATTCATTTTTAATTAATTAATATTAATATTATTATTTATTAAAAAATACAAATAATTTTTTTTCTTAAATTTTTATTAATTATTGTTAATTAATTAAATTGAAGGGATTTATATCAATCTTAAGGATTAATATTATAAACTGCATGAATAATATTACACCCTAGGATTATTAAGTTTGATCGTGGTCTTTGGGAAATCTAGAAGGAATTTCAACTTATCTAGTTCCAAATTCAACAAGAGAATGTTTGTCTCAGCCACATTGAGAAACACATTCCATATCTTCCTCAGTCTAAATTACCTGGTTTAAGTGTGAATGATCTAGCTCCAGTGGATTACTCTGATGAATAGAAATATGATTAACTTGGTTTGGTTTCAATTTTGTTTAACTCTATATGGTAAATATGTTGGGTAGGCTATTATTGTACATTTATTTAGCTTGTATATGGTTTCAAGACATTCAATCTTATAAGGCATTGTTTGAAAAAATCAAAATTTATTGTTTCTGGATGACTTTTAATGTTGTTAAGTGCCAACAGACCTAGTTTCCCAATGGATGGGTTGAGGCCACTGAACTTCTTGAATATGGTTGTAACCTGCTTTTGATGAATATGAATGAAAGGGTTCTACCACGCTTACAAAAAAAATTATTACACCCTAGGATTATGAACCCCTATATTAATAAACCCAACGGATTGATATTATAAAAAAAATGAGAATAATAAACCCAAGGGAATAATATTACACCTAAGGGATTAATATTATAAACCCAAGGTATGTAAACCCTAGAATTATCATGGTTGACCATGGTTGATTTTCATGTTGAGAAAATATTTGTGACAATGCGACATTGCATCATGGTTGACCATGGTTAACCATGATTGATTTTCATATGCATAAATTCTTTGTCACAATGCAACATTGGACCATGGTTGATTTTCATATTGAGAAAATATTTGTCACAATGTGGCATTGGACCATTGTTGACCATGATTATAAACCAAGGGGGCTCATATTAGACCCAATGATTAATATTATAAACCCTATGAATAATATATATAATTTTGTAAATAAGATAGTTTCTATTAATTCAAAATCTAGTATTTACAATCTGAGTGAGGTGGCATGAGCAGGATGCTCAAGCACCCGAACTAGTCTTTTCTTTCACAATGCTTATAAAAAAGGCCTCTCTTACATATCCTGAAGTATCTTTTACAGTGGTAGACAAAAAATATATTTCTTTTGAGTCGTGAATATTTTCTAAAATATATTTTACAATGGCTTACATAAAACCTCATTCTTCTGAACTTAGAAGATAGAGAATATAGATAGACGATAAAAGGAGAGATGTAAAAATTTATAAAAAATCCCCTTGATTCGAGAGGGTGATAACTAAGTATGTTTGGAAAAAATAAAACTTCGAGAGTGGCATTGATGTCGGGGGTGCCATAGACAAAAGGAACCTTCTAGAAACCCAAAAAAAAACAGTAGAGAATTTACCATTATGCAGTGTCATCCAAGGGCTCATCCTCCATACTAACGGGTTTCTTTGGCATGCTACCTGCAAGAACATTCATCGCTTCTTGGTGAGTGGTGGAGGCTCCTATAGTTTCCTTTTTTATGGTTGGAGATCCCCCTCCACTGGGTTGCATGGTAGCCGTACGCATCTTGAGCAATGCATAGTGTGGTGAATCTCATGTAGATCATAAATTTATCACTCATAATATATAACTTATTCTCCACAACATTCATGTTTTCTGATTGTTCCTGTAATGCTAGCCCTAGAATTGTCTTGAGCTACAGGGAAAATTCAATGGTGTGGTTCTACATATTTTCCTTGGCCTAGGTGAGGCCCGGGTCGGGAATCCATTCAAATTCAACATCGACTGCTTCGCAGATCAGTCTGTATTATGTTGTACACGTGTTTTTCTAGGTTATGGATTCGATCCTTGGTTTTAGGGCTGACTGAGATAACGTAATTAAGAGCAACTTATCTTGTAGAAGTCTCTACCCTAGTTCAAGGCTGCCTACTTGGGTTGTCCCACCTGGAGTTTTTGTTGCCACGTTTGGGAATATTCTTCTGCTTAAATTATCCCAAGTTAGGATCTTCCTCTGCATTGTTAGCCATAGAAAGAGTGTGCTATTGGGCCACATTTTCCTGCCTCAAAGAATTTTGCATTTTTTCTCAGGTTGAATTTGATCATGGTTTTCCATGTATTCATAAGCTTCCTTGAGGTTTAAGTGGTCTGCATAGTTTTTCCCCCATATCATCTTATCTTCCCATTTTTCGAACTGAATTTTCCTTTCTTGAATGGTGTTCGGAAATGTACTCCAATTGAAACCATTGGGCAAAGGTTCCCATTCTCTTTCATCCAACCATTCTCATCATTTCCCCTTTCATTATTGGGCTCCTAGTAATGGGCCACCCTATATTTTCCTTTTTCTTTCATAGCGTTACAAAGTTGGGTGAACTATTCCATATTTAGGTCAGACAATTGCTTCCATGTATCTTCCAAGAAAATAGATTCTTCTCCATTTTATATCTCCCAAAAGTAGTGCTTTTGAATGACAACCTTATTTTCCCAAGCTTGATTCCATATTGCCAATCCTTTGATGTCACCAATGAGCTTGATGAGATCATCATTTGAGTGACTTGGCACATACTTTGCCTTCCAGATGAGGCCCCAGGGTGTTTTTGCATTGTCTTTCCAATGCCACCAGGTTTCCCCCCCCAAGGGATTTTCCAAGAATTTTTGGATCCCTCAAACGCAAACCTCCATCGTTTTTTGGTATGCACACCTTTTCTTAGGCTACAAGAGCCCATTTTATTTTTTTGTCTATGGCCCTCCATAAAAAATTTCTTTGGATGACTCGAATGGTTTTGGTGATTGATTTGGGGGCATGAAGTGTAGAGAGCGTATATAGAGGCATGGCTTGCAACACTAATTTGACTAGGATTGGCCTCCCTACCAAGTTGAGGGAGTAAAATGTCCAATTTGCAAGTTGTTTGCCCAATTTTTTTGTGAGGTCCTCTCAGTTGGATATTTTGAAGTGTTTATGAGTTAGAGGGACCCACAGATATCTGTAGGGGAGAGAACATCTTTGAAATCCCAATGTTTGGACTATATTTCTTTGAATGACTATATGAGTACTGAAGAAGAATAATTTCGATTTCTCTAGATTCATGTAAGTACCTCAGGCCTATGAAATCCCATTGAGAATTTCTTTGAAAGAGTTATATCACTTAACAGCGGGTAAGCTCATTAGTAGGGTGTCATTCGAAAATTGCAAATGGGTGGTGGGGGCCGTATTGTCATGAAGCTTGAGCCCAGTAAAGGAGTTGTTAAGATTTTCTTCCTTTAGAGATCAGTTGAGACCTTCAGCCATGATAACGAAGAGGAAGGGCGATAGGGGGTCACCTTGTCTTGTGCCTCTAGAGGGGTAAAAAGGATTGGAGGGGGAGTCATTGATAAGTATGGAGAAGAAGACTCTTAAGACCATGGCCACACTCTAATTGATGCAGTCTTGATTGAAGAAAAAAACCTTTAGAAATGTCTTCATGTAGTCCCAACTTATTTTGTTAAAAGCTTTTGACATGTTGAGCTGCATCATGATTCCCAGTTTATTTTTAACCTTTAGTGAGTGAATTAGTTCATGGCAGATGATTATGATATCCATGATTTGTCTGCCTTCCACATATCCCGACTAGTTTGAGGATATAAGGATGGGCATGACAACCTTGATTCTAATGGCAAGGACCTTTGAGATGATTTTGTAGATCACATTACATGGTGAAATAGGACCAAAACTATCTGGAGAATCAACCCCTTTTTCTTTGGGAATCAGAGTGAGGAAAGTACCATTGAGGGCTTTTAGAATAGATTTGTTGATTATGGAGTCTTCCACTAGAGCATGAAACTCATCTACTATGAAGGTCCAACAAGCTTTATAGAAGTCAATTGTGAAACCATTAGGTCTAGGGGCTTTCCCATTGGACATGGTCATTACGACCTCCTCTACTTCTTGCATCATTACCTTTATTAGAAGAATTATGTTATGGTCATGATTAAGGATTGTAGGGATATTGTTGCTAATTTCCCTTAATTCTTTAGCTCTATTAACCCTCAGATCTTTTGAAACATTGCCGAAGTAATCATTTAGTTCATTTGCTATATCCTCGTGGTTATGAACCATACTCCCATCTGTGGATTTAAGGTCTATCATTATGTTGCGTCTCTTATGCTAAATCATAGAACGATGGAAGAAGGATGAATTTCATTCATTTCATTCTCCACACTTAAGCCAATTGATTTGAGACTTTTGTTGCCACAATGTTTCCTCCTATGAAACTCTTTCTTCCCAATTCTTGTGGAGGCTTAGTTATTTTTGCTTCATTTGATCATTGATTCCATTGCTGATGATTTTTTGTTGGAGCATTTCCGTTCTCTATTCCAAATCTTTTTTGTCTTTAAATATGTTGCCGAAGACCTCTTTGTTCTATATTTTAATTTTGTTCTTGATGAGATTTAATATTTGTTGGAATTGATACATTTTGGTACCTAATTGGGGCATTAGGCCTTTCCACCAATCCTTCATATTTTCCAAAAATTATGGGAGCTTGAGGCAGAATGATTCAAATCAAAAGGGTTGGTTTTTCGGACTAGAGGAAATTTGAACTTTCAAGGAAATCAACCAGTGGTCTGAACCAATTTTGGGGAGGATGCGAGCCTCTATTTCTGAGGAGGTAATGTAAATGGATTAAGAGAGAAGGAAGCGATCGAGTCTAGATGCAATCAGTCTCACCCCTCTCCTTCTATTTTTCTAGGTGAAAGTGACACTGGTTGTGGGGATTTCTATCAGAATTAGCTCATCAATTGTTGCTTGGAAGACCTCTGAGTCTTTTTCTAGCTTGTAGATTCATCCTTTTTTTTCCTCAAGGTTTAAGGCCATGTTGAAATCCCCTGATAGCTTGAAGCATTTGGATTCTTTTAGTTACCCTATGTGGAGCGTAAATATTAGTAACACATATATTATCATTGGAACCAATGATATTTAGAAAAATGGTGATGGAGTTCCTTGTTTCCACGGAGGAAGATAGCTCATATTGTCAGCTTTTTCATAGAATCAAAAGCCTACCAGCAATACCCATTGTAGAATTTGTTGTGTAGCTATAATGTTTGAAGAAATTCTTTTGAAGGAGGTTCAGGTTCTCCATAGCAAGATTAGTCTCTTGAATGAGAACAATGTTAGGTTTGTCTGTAATGAGTCTGTTTTTTTTCCTGGTGTTCAGCTAATTTATTAACATAAATTAACGCAAGTATTTAATTATCAATCCGGATTTGTAAAACTTGGAGGCAAATCCACAACATATGGAAATAAGATATAATCAAGTTTAGAAGATAAAATTTGAAGATTTAAAGAAGTGCATATTACAAATATAAACCTATTTTAACAATTTCTAATTCATTTATGTAATATATGAGGGAAGAGGCTCCTAACTTAGGAGAACCAGGTTGTCCTTCCCTACAATACTACTTTCACGAAGATAAATCTAAGAGCACTAATTAACAATGGTTTATGATGGATAAGATATAAAAGAAGAGGCTCTTAATTAAGGAGGTACATATTGTCCTTCTTCACAATCCTACTATATCACAATAACCATTGCTTCAAACCAGAAATGCAGAAATAACTTCAAATAAGAAATGGAGAATGAAATTCAGTTTTAGTTCAAGATCAAATAGAAGGGGAATTTAACTTAAATTCCTATGTGTCCCTTCATATGTAGATTAGAATTAAGCAAATATTCATTCAACAATCATCACACATCTAAATTCATTTGAAACAAGACCTAATCTATGAAAACTATGAAAATTGAACCAAGAAGTGCAATTAGCTTGGTGTGGGAGCCCTCCACCCTTGCCTCGCACACTTGAAGAAATCTCAGCTACAACAACTTCAAAAAATCAACCAAGCATGAACAACAAATTGAAATGAAACAAGTTCTTCAAATTAGCTTCAAACTCCAAAGTGTATCAGCATAAAACTATATAAAAGTTACATATAAATTACATAAATAAGCTATCAAAGTCTTGGCTTTAAATAGAGGTTTTGTGAAACAAACTGATCTATATTATCTCTAACACTCATATCTTCTCATATCCACCTATCTAATTTGAACTCATCCAATTCATCCCAAGAAATATGGTCAATCCCATAAAATCTCAAAACTGCCCTATTTCCTAGGGATTTTCTCGTAACTAGTTATGTTTGACCAACCTTGACCAGGCCTAATAAAGCTTGTTTTGACCAAACCAAGTGGAGTTAGCTCAGTCCTAGTTCCCAAGATTTCCATTCATGAGTACAACTCGAACCCAAGTGTCCTGCAAATATGTCATCCACATAGCTATTACGATAATTTTTTATTCAGCCCAAAATTGCACTTGAAACTCAATTTTCTTAAAAGCTTCTAGAAATTGCAAAATTAAAATTAAACACCTGAATATGCATAAAATACATCAAAATGAGATGGATTTGATGGAAAATGGATGGAAAATATAAGGATTAAGTAGTTTTTCTTAAGCAAAAATAGACCAAAACTGAGGGCCAACATCTCCCCCTTGCTAATCTTCAAGCATGTCCTCATGCTTGCTTCTTCCTTTTGACCTTTTACTTCTCGATGCTGACTAAACTGCTGATGTACCTGTGGCTTTGTCCCTTGAAGATGAAGCTTTCTCTTGAGCTACCTGTAAAAGGATATCTATGCTTTCATGTACTTCTTCTCCTTTTTAGATGACATTCTTTACCTATCAATGCAAAAATTATGGCTTGGGGTATGTATTATGGAGTGATGGGAACAAGAATGTCTCCGATGTGTGATGAGGTTTCATCGTCAACATACAGATTTAAAAACTTTACACTATTCCTCCTCTGATGATAAAATGCCAATATATCATTCTGGATGAGCAACTTCAGTGAAGACAACAAATAAAACTTGAATTTTGCAATACATTCTTACATAGGATTCAGGTTCCTCTCAAATTAGCAATAGAAACAATTTTAATCAAAGGATCCAATATCCAGTTGCTCTTACATCTCATTAAAAGAAGCAATTTTTTTATGTCTAGGCATTCCCTTTCAATTTAGCCACTGGTTTACCCACGTAATCTGCAAAATAGGGGTCAAAAGAACCATAAACATATCCTAGATAGAAATGAATTTGAGAAAACTGCTTATGGGGAGCCTAATTAGGCTCGTTTTGAAGAAAACCCATGTTTTCGTTTTTTCAAATTTCATTTTCATTTTCCGAGAAAAAGAAATGAAAAATAATAGCTTCTCAAAATTGAAATGCATTTCTGAGATTGAATGATCATTCAATTTCAAATCAATTTTTCTCTTCAAATGTTTCTCCAGTATCCTGATTACCTCTTTTCTAATGCCCTTCACAAAGAGATGAGACCAATCCTAAAAAATATGAACTTACTGCTTCTGCAAACACAAAATTTTGATATAAAAAGATTATAAAAACATAATAAACATGTTTTTATTAATCTATTTCTTATATTCTATCCTTTGTTTCATCAATTTTTTTTTTTAAAACTCATGTGTCTCTAATGTAGAATTCTCTATTTTTGAATTGGCTGTGTAGAAAAATCAAAAATTTTTATGTCACAATATCTTTTTGTTCTTTGAATTCTCACATAATTTTGCCTCTCTTTAAGACAAAATCACCATGCAGTCATTGTGCAATGATCTAAGCTCACTGTGTGCAAAATTTTCAAAGAATGGCTCACTGTATATATGTCAACATTCATCAAATAACTCATGAAATGGCTTCACTGCATGTATAAAATTTGTGAACTGCATTTTTTTAAATATGAATGAGGAAATTGATATGTGAGATACAAAAAAATCAATTAATCCTATTATCTCTGTCTCTAGCAATTAAATGCTCAAAATCTGAAATCAAATCCTAAGAAAAACTCTCTTCTCTTAAATTGAAATCAAATTATTGAGATGAACAATTCACCTTCTCTGCTGTCATTTATCAACACTCTGCTTTGTTCATGCAAACCAAGATTCAATAACTAATCTTTAGCACTGTATATAACTGTGACCCTTCATTTTTCAATGATCAATATAAAACACTACATCAACATATGATAGTTCACTGCCCAATGACCAATATAAACCACTACACTGTTTATACAATTGACATATGACAGTCAATGTTATTTTGGCTCTGTGCACTCAAATATAAACTCAAATCTTCAAACATAACCGAAACTCTATTTTTATTGACCAATTCTTTCATGCAATGACACTGAAACTCCTGTCACACTGTATGATAAATAAAACGAACAAGTGTAGTTGTAAACTTGGCTGGCTATACGTTTTACAACTACACAAAATCCCTCATTTCATGCAATCAAAATTTATGAACAAACTCTATTTTGAATTCTCGTGGAAGCTTTTTCATGCACAACTGAGTTCATTTCATTTTGCTACCTCCTATAGTTAACAAAACGTGTATCTCTAGCTATGTCACAATGTTATTAACCACTGCCTGTGCATTAAATTTTACTTATAAAAACTTTGTTTTAGCTGAAGACTTGGTGAACCATGTGTTTTCAAAGCTACACTTAAACTTCTTGTTTCATCACTCAATATGGACGAAAATATGCAATCAAAACTTCAATAAAACACTTTGTTTCAAGATTTCATGGAGAATCTGATTTAAATTACCTATCAGCAGAAATTTGTCTTCATTTATCTCTCTTTTAATGACTAAGCTATTCTGCATTCCATTATGATTAACACTTGTTAAGATTTGTTTTAGAAAACTTTTATCTTTTGACTGGTGCACAAATGGATTCCTAATAAATGACAAATAGAAGTTGCGTTCCTCCATATCCCGACGATCTTTTAGAAAAATCCCGAGATTTACTAACCATAAAATCCCTTCAACACTAGTAAAAATCCGGAATCAATCCTTACCTGCCTCTCTTGTGCAATTCTTGGAGTTTGTTGGAGTGCTTTAATCCACTCGGCAAACAAAAATTTTGGTTTTCAACTCATGTTAAAACCAATGCCTATCCTTCCTATTTTTCCACAACGTCTTCTCGTATTTCTTACGCTACTCTTTCTTATTCAATTATAGTTCCAGGCCTTTTTTTATAGCTTCAATAGCTGAGAGAGTGTATTATGGTTCTGCGTAGTTGTAGCTCTGTGTTATTTTCTGCAGCCTTACAGCAGCTCTGTGTTAAGCTATCATTTTGCTTCAAGTTAGAGCAATTTCCGCAGCTGGGAATGTTTCACTTTGGCTCTAGATTTTTCTACATCTCTCAGGGCTCCAAACTACATAATTCTCTGAGCTGCAAAACTACATACTTCTCTTGTGAAAATTTGACCGTGATGTTGATGCTGCTGTAATTTGACCGGATATCATGCATAGAACTTTTGACTTGCTATGGCGATTACATGAATTATTATCCTGTCTTCCACCTTCTCCAAATATTCATTCATCATTTCTTCATTGGGTTTTCATTGTATTGCCAGCGATCATGCTATAATAGCCTTACACCATCATATCATATTACCATTTCAATAGTATTACTTTTCATAGGTTTAATACATGAATTATTTTGTATGTTTTCTCATAATGTGCATATCCCATATGTTTGGTAATATATCTCTTTAATTTTAAAATGACCATTTAGGTCATCTTTAAAATTAATTTCCATAATACTAATGTTTTATTTATGGTGCAGGTTTCGACTTGTTAAATCCTCATTTTGATCCTTTTTCTTTATGGAAAAATACTTAGGGTTATATACATAGGGTTAGGGTTATGAAATGAATATGAAATATATGAAGGGAATGTAGAATATAAGGGTTATGGAATGAATATGAAAT
This sequence comes from Pinus taeda, assembly GCA_000404065.3. NCBI lineage: Eukaryota > Viridiplantae > Streptophyta > Pinopsida > Pinales > Pinaceae > Pinus > Pinus taeda. The sequence goes on from APFE031207838.1 coordinate 94,436, forward strand.
ATATGAATATAGGATTAGGTCTAAGATAATGGGTATAGGATGAGGAAAATATAATGAATATAAAATATGCATTCAGGTATTAACTCAATTTTAACAAAGTCTAAATTTTTTAACCAAACTTTGAATTTATAGGAGCAAAATTGTGCACTTAGTATTCTTGTACTTCCCTGATAGTATTGGATGAATGCTACTATTCTTTAGCAATATTGGATGAAGTTGTCTTGTAGATAGATAGAAACATAGAATTTATTTCTGCCTTCTGTTCTAGCATCCTTCATCGATTCTGGTCCATTGATTGTTGATGTCGTTCAGGTCCCCTCTATCATGTATATTTGTATGCAATATATACATGTTTTTGCTAACATTTCAGGTCCCTCTACAATTGATTTCAAAAAAATTTCAGGTCCCATTTGCTAACAGTACAAGTTCCGTTGTCAATTCAACTGCACAACTAAGTTTCTTTTTGCGAACCTTCCCCCCCTTGCTGATGGGAAGACTTGTCCTCAAGTATTGTTTATTTTGGAGGATGATTCCTGCAAACTCAAACTAAAGAAATGGTAAAACAAAATAGAGAATTCATATTGGCCAAACAAGTTGGTTTTCCGATATGAATTCGAGTTTGTATTGTGCCACTTTCGTGGATTTTCACAACCAAACTCTATTATTTTTGACCTTTTTCTATTTTTTCATTTTCTAGATGGAGGTTGGGTGTAATGGATTAGGGAAGTATGAAAAGCTTATGAAAATAGCTTATATTGAAGTCATGAGATAGTAGTAAATGGATGGATAGTATATTGCAGAGCATACAATATGGATGATAGATGAAATCATGAACAATATGGCTTATGAAAGCCTTTTTTGTGACTTGATATCGTACAAAACTTGATTCCTTCTTCTAATGATTAGCTTCATGTCTTTTTGCCTTGATCTCGATCATGTTGTAGGGTTTGTTGATGTTGGTGGTCGGCATCTAAGAGAAAGCTTCAAGAGTTTGAGTTTCATTGAATGAACTCAGCATCAGGTGAATTTTCACTTTGCTTTGACTAGAACATTTGTATTCATATTCTGGAATATGAATTTGACTTTGAAAATTACTTCATCCATGGAATTCACTCCTTCATTCTTCCTATGACCTGCAAAAACATAGCACTTGTTTGCAATACAACATTAGATGATGGAGGAAGAGAGGTGTATAGTCTCTCTTCTTCCAATATATATGTAAATAATTACAAGCATTGCTTAGAAAACAAGTTCAAATATGATAGACAAACATAATGCATTTATTTACCCCTTTGAGGAATGGTGGCCAACCTAGACCTCCTAGCAGTATTTTGTTTACAAAGTATTTGTTTGATATCCTATGAGAGTGATTCCAAAGCCACATTGAAGTGCATTAATATGGCTACCTCCTATATAAACAGGTTTTCAAAATGGTTTAAAATGATATGGTAAAAATTATAAGGAGTGTCATGTTTGATAGAATTGCTTGTTAATTTTAAATTAGACCAACAGTCAGTATTTGAAGTGTAACTTCCTCGATAAATATCAGATCAATATGATTCTATTTGGAGATTAAAGTAGATTCATTTTTTTTGTTTCTAGTAGAAACAGGTTTTAAAAACTCTTAGGCCTGTCATCACAAAATTGGTGATGAACATACCTAGGAGGCAGAGTTTTACTATACTGTTTTGAAGACACGCAATCACTAAATGTGGTATAACTTCTTCATTTTATCTCCAAATTGGATGATTCAAATTGTGTCTTAAACTAGACTTGAATATATATCTGCCACATAAACAGGTTTTGAAAAGAAGATGATTTGGTATGTCAAATATGCCAATGATCAGTCAAGACCTAGAATTGTGACCATGCAGATTTTTCGAAAAACAGTTAGTATTTCAAGAATAAATTTTTCATATGATACCTGATTGAAGTGATTAAAATTTATATAGAAACTAGATTCCAAGGGCTATTTTCCCTATGAATTTCAGATAAAAATGTTTCCATTAGATACTTCAAATATAGGTTGTACTAACTCTGTCCTCAACATTTTACTTGAGACCTAGTTTTGATTTTGATCACATTCTTATTTGTGATATAAATTGAAAACTTCAAAATGGATTCCAAAACTAGATTTCAAGAGATATGTAAAAAAAACTTTGATTTCAAAATGATCATATATGGTTACCCAAAATAGGTTTGTTCTTACTGCATTTTTCCATGTAGTCCTTTCAAATGAATATTGAACAATGATTTGAAGAAATTGTTTGAAACAAATTTATTATGGAAGTCTTATTGTGAATTAATTCTACTTTCTTTATTTATTCTATTCTATCCTATTCTATTTTAGAAAAATAATTCATTCTCTCAAATATAAGAGAATTTCGAGTGCATCCATTTTCGTAACAAGATCATCAGTAAACTCATATCCAGATTTGAAAAATATACTTTAATGAATGTTTGGACATGAAAATTTATTTGATCATAAAGATTTGATGAGAAAAAATGTTGAAGAATGCAGTAGTGTTGTAACCTATTATTTAACATCATTTTTTAGATCTTGTCTTGGAAATGGATTTGGTAGTTTTTTTTTTTTTTTTTTGGGGAGGGGTTTTGTTTTGGAAACCTAATTTTAGGATCTCTATTTCTAGGCATAAAGAAACATAACTAAGAGAAATGTATGCTAACTATTTTTTTTAGTGTTTTTTTTTATCTTCTATTTGACTATGCTAATAATTACCTCCCCGGCAATGGCACCAAAATGTTGGGCTAATTTATTAACATAAATTAACACAAGTATTTAATTATCAATCCGGGTTTGCAAAACTTGGAGGCAAATCCACAGTATATAGACATCAGATATAATCAAGTTTAGAAGATCAAATTTGAAGATTTAAAGAAATACATATTACAAATATAAACTTATTTTAAGAATTTCTAATTCATTTATACAATATATGAGGGAAGAGGCTCCTAACTTAGGAGAACCAGGTTGTCCTTCCCTACAATACTACTTTCATGAAGATAAATCTAAGAGCACTAATTAACAATGGTTTATGATGCAAAAGATATAAAAGAAGAGGCTCCTAACTAAGGAGGTCTAGATTGTCCTTCTTCACAATCCTACTATATCACAATCACCATTGCTTCAAACCGGAAATGCAGAAATGACTTCAAATAAGAAATGGAGAACGAAATTCAATTTTAGTTCAAGATCAAATAGAAGGGGAATTTAACTTAAATTCTTGTGTGTCCCTTCATATGTAGATTATAATTAAACCAATATTCATTCAACAATCATCACACATCTAAATTCATTTGAAACAAGAACTAATCTATGAAAACTATGAAAATTGAACCAAGAAGTGCACTTAGCTTGGTGTGGGGGCCCTCCACCCTTGCCTTGCACACTTGAAGAAATCTCAGCTATGGAAACTTTAGTAAATCAACCAAGCATGAACAACAAATTGAAATGAAACATGTTCTTCAAATTAGCTTCAAACTCCAAAGTGTCTCAGCATAAAACTATACAAAAGCTACATATAAATTTCACAAATAAGCCATCAAAGTCTTGGCTTTAAATAGAGGTTTTGTGAAACAAACTGATCTATATTATCTCTAACACTCATATCTACTCATATCCACCTATCTAAGTTGAACTCATTCAATTCATCCCAGGAAATATGGTCAATCCCATAAATCTCAAAACTGCTCTATTTCCTAGGGATTTTCTGGTGATTAGTTATGTTTGACCATCCTTGACCGAGACTAGTAAAGTTTGTTTTGACCAAACCAAGTGGAGTTAGACTAGTCCTAGTTCCCAAGCTTTCCGTTCATGCATCCAACTTGAGCCCAAGTGTCTTGCGAATATGTCATCCACATAGCTACTACGAGAATTTCTGACTCAGACCAAAATTGCACTTGAAACTCAATTTTTATAAAAACTTCTAGAAATTGCAAAATTAAAATTAAACACTTGAATATGCATAAAATACATCAAAATGAGATGGATGTGATAGAAAATGGATGGAAAATATAAGGATTAAGTAATTTTTCTTAAGCAAAAATAGACCAAAACTGAGGGCCAACACTTGGACCTTATAAGTCTCTTATATTCCATGAAATACAATTCATTGATAAAGATGTGGGGTGAGGGTGACAGCTTTTAACTTTCCTTCATTGAGAAGTCTTTCTTCGAGTTTCTGGATGAGCTGCCAAGTGGTTTCCCTACCTCTTTTTTTGCTAGGACCTTTTTGGTTGTGTTGCTCTACTGTCATATTTTCTAGTATTACTTTGTTTGTTGGTTCATCTGGTAGTTTCTGTAGTGTGCCATGTTTTAGTTCTTCCTGTACAATGTATGTTATTTCTATTCTCTATATATGCTCTGCTAGTATAGCTTCCAGGCCATTTTTTTCCATTCTTCTTCTATGGAGACGAGAACAACTCCTTTAAGGGCTTCCTCTATTGCGTTGTCTCCAGGGGAAGCCTTTTTCATTACTGGTTCCATATCGGTGTCTTCTAGTAAACAATCCTCCTCTATTTGGACATGCTATGAATTATTCTCCACTTGCTTCTGATTAGATGAGTTTTGGTTTCCTCCCATAGTTTATTTTTCATTCTTTCCATTTGATATTGGTTATTCTTGGTCTTTTTGTAGGGCTTCATATTTGTTTTTACTGGCTACTTGGTATTGGTATTGATTTCCTTATGCCTTCCTATTGTGTCTATTTCTTGGTCCTACATTCGGGAAACCTTTCTCATCTAATTTATTTTGAGCTTGTGCATTACATTGTGGAGCCTTGCTTTGGGGACATTCTCTGAATAGGTGTTCATGTTCATGGCACTTTCTACATCTAAATGGTATATGATCATAGTCAATATTTTGGAGCCAAACCTTGTCTCTGAAGACTAGATTTATTGCTTCTGGTAGGGCACCTGAGACAACCATGTAGACACATATTCTTGCATAATATACATAGTAACCATTTTTGGTTCCCTCTGACATTATTATGTATTCCCCTAGTTCATCTATGATACCTTTCAGCATAGATGGTGACAAATAGTCAGTAGGCAACGAGTATAGCCTAACCCAGACCGAGGCTCTAGAGAAATCTTCCTTTTCCACAGTAAAAGTTTCCTTTCAGTATCTCATGTAAAGCCCATACAAATTGAAAAAATAAGGGCCTTCTTCAAAATTTTGATCTTTGTCTTCCAGGAGGTCAAAAATGACTGTGAAGAATCCTTTCGATACCAGTTGCAGCCTGATCTCTCTTTTTGGTTTCCATTTTGTTTGAATCTAGCAGTTCAAGTATTTTTCAGTGGGCTAGATTCCCATGAATTTGCAGATGGATGCATGCTTTACCATGTAATCTTTGTAGGTTGCTACATCTGGGTCTTAGATTTCTAGCACCTAGATTTTATTTTATTTGGGGTTGCAATTGTTATTAGTTTTCTCTTTTGTTCTTTGGGGGTAATTCAACTGGGTATTTTCGATCTCTTCTTCCATTCCTTCCCACAAGGTTGAATAATTTTGGGATGGTCCCATTTGCAAACTTGTCTTTTACATATTTTCCCTTTGTTTCCTTTACCTCTCTTACAAATTTAGCTATTTTGGAGGTGTGAAAGGCATTGTAGTTAGTGATATTAGTGAAGAATGAAGTTTCAGGATCCTTGTTTTTTCCTCCTACAGTGTCTTGAAAGGAGGGGGCTTCAGAGCTTCCCCTAGGTCTGCCATGAGTTGCAGCATGCTAGATGACTAAAACTCTAGCTGCAGATATCAGAGAACCACCTACCACTATGAATAATATTAAACCTAGGAATAAGAACCCTTAAATTAATAAAGCCAAGGGATTTATAATAAAATGGAATAATAAATCAAAGGGATTAATACTAAAAACCCAAGGGAATAATATTATACCCTATGGATAAATATTATAAGTCCAAGGTATATAAACCCTAAGATAAATATTATAAACCCTAAAATAAACATGTTTGACCATGGTTTACCATGCTTGATTTTCATATTGAGACAATGTTTGTCACAATCCGATGTTGGACCATGGTTAACCATGGTTGATTTTAATATTGAGACAAGCTTTTCCATAGTGTCAAGTTGCACCATGGTCGACCACGATTGACTTTTATATGGTGACAATCTTTGTCACGATGCTGTTATCAACAAAAAAAGACCACCTAACCATTTCTAACTAGGTGGATCGAAATACACCATGTAGGATTAATTTTACCATAGTAAAATCACTTTCACCATTGGAAATAATTTAGTAAACCATTTTTATTAAAGTATTTTCTCATTAAAATAAAAAACCCCATGAGAATAATTGAATAAATCATTATTTATTTAATTTTCTCTAGGAATAATTATTAAATAATTGTTTGATAATTATTCCTTATCACATTTGACTAAATCCCCTAGGAATAATTAAATAAATCACTATTTATTTATTATTCCTTATTTCAGTTATTCGAATAATTGTTAAATCACTATTTAATAATTATTTCGATTTCACTCCATTCTTAATCCTCATGAAATAATTAATAAATCATTTTATTTGCTAATTATTTTTAAATAAATATATTTGACCATTTTAAATATCTTTTCCCTCTCCAAAAAGCATAATAAAGTATTCTTAATAGTTATACGTTGATTTGGTTAATATTATTTTATTATTCTCCATTTTCGAGATTAACTCAATACTTTGTTATAAATAGGAGGGTTTTTCATTCATTCTTAACCATGATCATTATCATTGTCACCATTATTGTATGTTTTCACTTGAGCTCCCATTTGAGCTCTCCACATTGTTTTTGGTTTTTCACATATTGAGAAAGATAATTGATTACTCAAGCATCAAGGACATCATAAGACCCATCCCATAAAGGGGGACTTGGAAACCCTTTTTGTAGATATCCTCCATTAGGTGTTATCAATAAAATATTTATTCATTTGAAAGTCTTTCCATTTGGGTTATTGCATTGGATATATATATATATATATATATGATTGTTTGTTGTTTTGGATCATATAAGTTGCTTTGTTGTAGGTTTTCCAAGTTTTATTACAGTTCTTAATTGTAAACAACCACAAATTTTTGTTAGCGTCACATGTCACCTAGTGACTTAAGTGAAGTATCTTTGGTACGCCTTCTAAGAAATTTCACAAGTTAACAAATGATGACTGTACTGGTGTAGTAATTTAGTTCTTCAGTGACTAAAGTTTCAGTAAATTTCAGGGTTTTCTACAACTATTTATAGTCTCTCAATTTCTATTTATAGTTTTGTTCCTTTTTTTGTCAAATGTTGAGATTCTGGTGGTTTTTTGGTTCTTTCCACAGGTCACAGGTACCAGCCGAGCATGAGATGACAAAATTTGTGCGAGATTTGTCGACCGAGAGTCCTAGGAGAAAAATGCACTTTTAAACCCCATATCTATGTTCTAAAGCGCACTTTTTGGCCTAAAAACTACGTTTTCCACTGTTCTAGGTCATTACCTCTGTTTTGAAAAATTTCCAGAAAATTTTCATAATTCTTTTAGATTTGCCAAGAGTGCCATGTGTAGATTCAGAAGGGTTTCTTATCTATATTTCAGTCTCCCCTAGGCCTAGATTCTGTTAGCTTTTCTCTTTGAGCAAGCAAAAATCTCCCTGGGTTTTAGAGTGCACCGCCACAATGTTACGAAGAGATTGGCTGAGTGAGGAGTCTAGGGTTTCAACATTTTCAACCACTGATTTTCATAGTCTGATCCATTACTTTTGATCACTTTTGGATATGTTTATTTTACCTTTTCTCCCTTTAGAGTTTGGTTTTTCCCTTTCCCCCTTAGGATCCCCTTGAGCATCCTAAGCTTTAGAGGTTCATACCTATCATTTGCAACATTTTTCACCTCTGATTTTTGTTGTTTTCTACACCATTTACAATGGATTAGTGCCTCTACATCTCAATCCCTTTGAAATTAGGTATTTGAGGAATTTTATGTGTGTTTGAGTAGCTTGTTTGCCCAATGTTTCTTAACTACTTGATAACCTTTTTAGTTATGATTTTGTGTGCTTAATTAACTATTTATTTTTCTATCATTTTCAACATTATTTATAGTATTTCAACACTTTATTTTTAGTAGCACATGGCATCATAGAACATGCTTAATTAATCATCCACTTGACACATTATTTTCACACACTCACACCCTAAATGAATGTGAGCTTGGTTAACAATGCCAAACGAAGACTTGAAACACTACACCTTAATAACTCAACCTAGATAGCTTAATCCCACTTGGGCATGAGGGCAAACAATATTTGTAGTTTAGGTGTAGGATTGGTGGGATAGGCTTCCAATAACACCCATCAATTGCTTTCATTGAAACATAGAAGTTGACATATTAGGGAGCCTAAAATCCTTCACAATCCCACGGTCTAAAGTTGGAGTGTGTCAAAGTCCTGATTCAAAGGGGGTTAGGCTAGGTTATCATGTTAGTGATTCTCCTTAGGGCTACCCAACCTATGGTAGGGAATCCCATGCATTGTCTCACTACCAAGAAGCGTAAGACTCAACCACCCCCGTCAGACGAAGGTAACTGTGGTAACCAATCTTAGGAAAACACCATATAGGATTGGATGTGGGAAGTAGTTGGTTCTCTGCCCTACCTTTCTCTCGTCAATTTTTCTTGTGGGGATGAGATTCCATCAAGTAAGAATTTCTTTGGAAGGCCATTTGAAATAGTATATTTAGGTTTGTTTGAGGATTTTGACCACTTATAGGCTAGAGGTATTTTTATTTGATAGAATGTGTTTTCTTGTATTAGTGTAACATCATTAATATAGTTAGTTTACATTTAACACCATTGTACTAGGTTTTTGCTTGTTGTTTGTTTCTCTTTTACTCCTATCATCACCCTTTAGTCCTAATAGAGTCATTATTGTCTTAACATCATTGCGCCCGCTAGGTGTTTATTATGGAGAATTAGAGGCCTTCACCCTCAATTTCTGTTACGACATATTACTCCTCCCTATCATGTTAGAATACATCCTCCCAATCTTCCATCGAGTCATCATTCTGATTCTGATTCTACTAGTTTTTCTAGTTCTTCCTTTGAATCCACATCTTCTTAACCCCATACTGACACCATGTTAGTCCCCAACGTGGGTGTCGGAAATGAAGGTGGTAACCCAACTTATAACCATCGTAACCCAAGCGGAACCTCCATCGGTATGGTCACTCCTCCTCCATTTCTTCCTTTTATGGCTAGTTCGAGTCTCCTTAATTTCATCCATCTCATCAACGATCCTCTTCTCCATGATCCCAATTGGCCAACTATGCCTACTAAAATTCTATCAGACATCCCAAAGTTTGAAGGTAATCCTAGATAATATCCCATAAATGATGTTCACTCATTCCATATGTGGTGTTCATCCAATTTTATCACTGAAGACTCCATCTGTCTTCATCTATTCCAACACACTCTTATTGGAGATGTTTCTAAGTGGTATGTCAATCAACCCAGAGCCACTCATTCCACTTTTGTGACTCTGACCAAATATTTTCTTACTTATTTCCATTTACCTCTCTATTATGACACTCGTACTGAACTATTGACTTCTTTCCATAAAACTTTTGCCACCCGCCTATTTGATCATGTTCAAGAATGGCGTAGAAGGAGGAGCAACTCTAGAGCTCCTGAATTCAAGAACTACATCTATATGGATTGGTTAATTAGATCGTCTTTTCTCCCCATTGCTAAAGATGTCACTTCACACTTCCCCTAGTATGAGGAAGATGTGCTCCAAGTAGCCTTGAAATTTGATCTGATCTATGCCTAGTGACGTTATGTTTATACAGTCATCCACGATCTGCCTCGGCTTAGTGATTCTAATGCATTAGGGGAGTCTCATGCTATAGATGGTATCGTTGGAAACATTTCACACCCTCAACTATATGCTCCATCTGCAATGAGTTATGGTAAACCTCAGGGTGGGACCAGTTCCTCGTACATTTATCCCTCCCCCAATATTCCACATGGAAACTCTTATCCAAGTCCCAACACGCCATATGCATATCCCCATTTGCATCAAAAAATTATAGGACCTATTTTTTCTCCACTTGTTTACCCCAATGTTTCCCTAATTCCTTATTATCTGTATGCACTTCCTAGTGCTCAAGCCCCTTTGGTACCAGTACCCTAGCCTCCCATGCCTACTCCACCTCTACCATAATAACAACCCCATCCACAAGGTTAAGTACATGTTTAGGATATCGAGTCCAATCCCCTCAACCCCAAGAAAAGGAACAAAGGGAAAGGTAACTAGAACCAAAAATCTCAAGGTAATCAAGGTAGCCAGAGTCCACCACCCAATGCACCTGAGGGAAATCAGCCTAATCCTACGACCTAGCAATAGGGCAGATAACCAAAGCAAAACAAGGGTCTTCATACAAACAAACCTTGTGCCTATTGTGGCATATATGGCCATTATACTAATGATTTTCCCCTTTCACCTCAGATGCATCAAGTATGGGAAGCTCAAGTAGCTGCTTCTAGAGTACCGCAACCCATAACTCCTCCTTCTCCTCCTGCATCATCTCAACAAGTTGTGCTTACCAATCGTTTTCCTCATCAAGAATATATTGTTTCTCAACCTACACTAGGTCATGTAGCTCCTCTAGCTCCATCATTTGGTCACAATGACAATCATATTTTTATGATGAATTCTCATGAGTTCAATACCGAACAAGTCAACCTCAAGACTTAGTCACTCCAATATGACAAGTCACTTTCTAAGTCAACAACTGAGCCCCAACCCTAAGTTTCCAATGGTACCTTACAGATCCCTCTGTCTAGGTAGAGGTTATCCCCAAGATCCCCAAAGGTCCATTACATTGAAACGTTACTTCTATTAAAGCTACCCATAATTATATCATAGTCGATGACTTGGTGTAGTTTCCTACTTCCATGTCAATTCTGGAAGTCATTTAGACATTCCCATTCCAATAGACATCTCTAATTTATGTTTTGGGTGTTGTGTATCCCCATGATGATCGTATGATTGTCTTTGACATTGACAAGTTGGAACATCCTCCCCTACCTTCGTTTGTTGCATTTCAATTCCTAGTCTCTATAAGAAATGTCACTCTCCAGCGATGTATCATAAATGAAGGTGCCTCCACCTGTGTTATAGTTGTGGGAGTTTGGAAGCAACTTGGTTCACTTGACCTATCTCCTTCCACCATCACTCTCCATTCTTAAGACGGTCATCCCTCACAACCGCTTGGATTATATCGCATTTTCCCTATAACTGTTGTTCGCAATACTTTCTCAATTAACATTGAATTCATTGATGCCCCATAATATTACAACATCCTTTTGGATCGTATGAATACCTATGCTATGTCAGTTTTCGTATCTGCAGTTCACCGTGAGAGGTGCTTTCCCCACAATGGAAATATTTCCACTGCTGAGCACTAGTATTGCAGCAATAATGCTGCAAATCCTGGGCTCCCTACTTTACTCTTATCAACCCGGTGAAGCGATGGTGCTGTATGAACAAGTACTAGTTCTTATTGTGGGTTGTCACTTGGTCAGCTGGTGCAAGATCACTAGGAGCTTAGGCAAACTTCTATGGATTCCAAAAGAAGCTTTATATGTGATGAAAGAAAGGAAAGCTTACTCTACAGAGGCTACTCTAATTGCAGAAAGGAAAAGGACTGAAATGTAAAGTAAACGTAGCAGACCCTACTTAACCAACTAATCCTACTTTTTTAGAAAGCACTATGAAAACCCTGAAATGAATGCCATTACCTACTTAAGGAAGTAAAAAACATCTAGTCAAGCTATTTCTAGAAGTAAATGAGAAAAAAAATCTTTTTTGATTTTTATGTATTTTTATGTGAGTTTGCTATGCATGTAATTTATTTTTTTGTGGATGTGGCAGTGAATAGGTGGTGATGGAGGGCATTTTTGGGACTTGAGAGGATGTAGGATGGTGTGTATGGGTCCTAGGAGGTCTCAGGTGGCCTTCTGGAGGCTTTTCCCAAACTTGGCCTTCAAAAGAAAGCCTCCAGGAAAATCTATAGAAGGAAAAACAACGTTCTATAGGAGGCCTACAAGAGGAGGCCGAGAGCAATCTTGGCTGTTTTGAGTGTGTGAGAGTGGGTGGAAAAGGTGGATGAAGGGTGGAATGAGGTTTTAGGTCACCTAGGGCTGCCAACAATCATTAGGAGAGAGAAATATGATAGGATCTACTCAAGCAGAGACGCAAGAATTCTATGGAAAATGCAGGGAACTAAGGCGGAATTGGGGGGAGACTTGGGTGACCTATAGGGCATGGATAAGATGGAGAATGGAATGCTAGATAGGTTGGCCTACTGTTAGAAGATCTCTGCTGCATAAACAACTGTCAGGCAACCAATGAGATTTAAGCAAGCAAGGAAATAAGTGTATCTAAAACATAGAGTTTTTGCATCAAAGTAAACTATGATTTATGGAAGAAAATGCTAATAACTATTGCATGAAAGAAAAGCATGAGAGAATACTATTTCAAATGAGGAAATGAGCATGATGAATAAGTTCTTAAGCAAAGCAAACTAAACTATGAACAATTAGGAAGCTGCAAACACTAGAAGTCCTATGAAGGAGGAAAATCTATGTTTTTGGGGAAGCAAGAGGATCTTTGCCTTAGATCATTGTCCCAAAGGGAGGAAGAGAGTCCAAGGCAATACTGATAGCCTTTTGGATCTTCTCTTTATTAGTACTTAACCTGCTATTGAAAACAAAAATGGAAATAACCTTCTAAATCACCAAAAGCAACCTATTCTTAACCCAAAAAGAAATTCATCTAATAATAACTAATTCATAAACTAAAATAAAGAATATAAATAAAAACAAGAGGATCTTGGCTGCTTGGATTGGGCCCTAACCCAAGGGCTTCAGCCCTCTAAGGTAACTCATTTCCAGCTCAAAAAGTATCTCATCTTTATTATCAAAATAATAATAGGATTACATGAAACTGTCAACAAAAGTAAGCTCGAAGTCGAGCAGAGCAAAGCTACAACAAAAATTCAACAAAAATTCGACCAAGTCCCTAATGAGGCCCTAGGCCTCTCTACTTATACAAATTATGCTCCCAATATCTTCCTTAAAATCAGGGAGGCTTGGCTCCCAAAACTCGAGATAAACATAAGCTATCCTCCACTTGCTTGGCTGCCTCCTAATGCATTGATTTGGTTGTTTGTGCTCTGAGCTGCATGAAGGAGAATTCGAAGTGGGGAGTAATAAATGTGGGGGATTCCCTCCTATAAATCTCCTTTGTCCAATTCGAATTATTGCTACCAATTGTCCATTGAATCTTTGACTTTGTCTTCAAAATTCAACAAAATCTGCATTAAACACATATCATACCTCATGGCATCATGACTAACCCAACTCACTCCATAAGCATAAATACAATAAGAAAACATGCAATAAGCTAAGAGAATGGTTGATTTAACTTTGACAGGAGGAAAAATGAGCCACTATAATTACCCATTTATGGGGCTCATCATCACCCCCCTACTGAAGGTGTTGCTCATCCTCTAAGAAACTTAGTCCATCTCCTCATCTTTGATGGCGCAAGGTGGCCTCTCTAGCATCCCAAGCTTTTGATGTTGTTTCCTCTTCCTTGTCATAGAAGCCTTCGTTTTTTTCTATCTCTTCTCACAACCTCTGCTCTTCTTCTTTAGTTCTCCCTTCTAGCATGGCTAATAGTAGTGGTCGACTTAGTTTGAGGCCAAGCCAATTGACTTGCAACCTCTTCATTGAGTTCTTATACATTGGCACTCTCCTTAGTGCCTCCTTCATCCTCATTAGGGGAATGATATTCCCTGATATTCAGACTGTGTGGTAAGGTGTTCCATCTCCTCATACATGCATGCACATAGTCATCCCCAAGTAACCTTTCCATGTCCTCAAAATGTGCAATGGCCTGTGCTTGATCACTTATGCATCTAGGGGAAATTTGAGGATTATTTACAAGCAGCCGGTGTGTGCAGATGAGAGCCATGGGATCAGATGGCTCGGCTTTGATCATTAGTGGCTCATTATGCTCTCTAATCATCAACCTTTTTACTTCAGTTCCCCTTAACTCCTCATGGTTCACCCAGGAAGCCATGTTCATTAGTTGTAGGTCCCCTAGCCTAGTATTGGGGTCCCACACATTCATGTCTATGAGGGCCATATTATGTAGGTAAAATTCTACCATTTTTGCCTTATCTTCTGTTGTACTTTGGTCACACAGGTCCATAAATTGTCTGTAATCTTGAAAAGGCATTGTGTCTCTTTGTGCCAAGTTCTTGATCTGAAATTGCATCTGCTGGTCCTTGAGATGCAAGGAATAGGATTTTGTTGGTTGCCTACATTGCAATGCCTCCATGGACCAGCTGGCCATGCATGCCAATTGGGCCTCTTTCTGTTGCAGCTACCTCCTTAGTAATTAATTTTCTATTTCAAGTTGGCTCCTTGCAGCTGCTTCTGTGTGTCTGATAGTACTTAACTTCATGCTCATTTATCTAAGTTTATTCTTGATATGGCCAATATCCTTAACTCCCTTGGATTTGGTGATTTGCATGCACCTATGGGTCCTTATTTTTTCTTTCTCCAACTCAAAGAATAATGGGATTGCAAGTTTTTGTGGAATGATTCTCCCCCCTCAAGAAGATTGTAGTAAGAGCCAAGACTAGGATGGGGGTTAGGTTCTTGTGCCTTTGTTGCTTCCTCCTTCCCTTGTGGTTGTCCTTCTATCCTTTTTTCAAGTTTTTCAGTCTCCTGTAGTCTCGACAAAGTATCATGTAGAACAATTTGTGCCTCCTGTAGAACTATTTTTGTGTCCTCCAGTTCTTTTATTTCCTTCCATGTGGGAGATTTAGGAGTCCCCCTTTCATAAGTGATAGGTGCCTTGTAAGGGGATTCCATTTCTTGGGCAGAGGGTGACTCTTCAATAACAATAAGCACTTTAGAAGAAGGCTGGGGTTTCCCTGTTTTGATCCTTGTGCTCTTCCTAGCCCTGAAATACATTGAGGTTTGCCTCTTCCTCTCGTTTTCTGGTTTAATTGGGGTCCTAAGGATAGCTGGAGTAGTTGTTGCCTCTCTTTCTAGGGTCTCAGGAGACACTTCTGTCTTTTCTGGCCCTCTTTCTCCTCCTTCTGTCTCTTCCTCTGTTTTTTTTTTTTTTTTTGTTTCTCCCCGCTCTGTTTTGGTTTCTTTCTTCTCTGCTTCTTATTCCTCAATTTATTCTCCTTCTTCCCCTTACTAATCTTCCTCCTCACTATTAGAAGGATTGATATCATAGGTGAGGGCCTTGATTTCATCTTCTGCTGTCATGTTTTAGAAAATTTCCCATGCTATGGGGATTGTGAATGTATGGAGGGCTTCTTCCACTAAAATTTTAATTAACCCATGGTGAGCTAGCTCATCTGGACTCCCTACCTTAAACTTAATGTTGGAGTCTATGAGGGACTACAGGAGGAAGTATGGGATGTTGAGTTTCTGGGGTGTTGGAGTGTCCATGTCATATCTTAGCTTGTGGAGGATTCTAAAATGGTAGACATAGACTATGCTATACCTCCCTTCACAAGAAATATATTTTATGATTTGGTAACTGACCTCATCCCAAGGGTAGGGTATGCTTGTCCTTCTAATGCCTTTTTTGTCTTGTACAAGATGTTCATTGTTTTGGAAGACGTTTTTCTTGGTAGCTTGTCCCATTGGCTTTTCATCTTTGCTCCAAGGCAATCCAAGAGGAAAGGTAGTAACCCTACTGATAAATTTTGGGGTGATTTCCATGGAAATACCTCTAATAGTGATAGTGGCATGGTTTATATAGTGAGGGACTAAATAAAGGGAAAATTCCTAAGAAACTTCTTCATCAAGCCCTTGGAATTTCTCAAAAATGACATCCAATTTGCCCTAGTGAATATGGCTACTACTTGGGGATGTTCATGGAGCCTAGTTGAATTGGTGGGATCCTTCCTCATGAATCGTCTTGTCATTGTGCTTATACCCCTTTTGAACAACCAATGTAGAGGTGGAGACAAGAATTTTGAAAACAAGAAAACGAAGGAAAACTTTTTTTTTTTTTTGACAGGCAGAAATTTTTTTGTGTAATTCCTCTTCTTCTATGCACTCAATTACTCCTTAAAAATGATATCATTCCTTGAACATATTGATAGTCAAGGTGGGTATGCATGGAACCTACCTCCTCAAGCCAAAAATCGAGAAAAAAACCTGTGTTTGCTCCTAAAAAATAGCTCACTGCCCCTCTTGTAGAACTGCTTGTAGGTGCTCCTGTAGAACCTGTAAGTGCTCCTGTATAATGTTGATAGTAGGAGGATGGAGGAGAGAAATGGATAATGATGGTTTCGAGGCTTTGGGCTGACAAGGAGATTGCTGCAGCTAAGTGGACGAGGATGGAATGAAAGAAAAGGTGGTGAAGGAGTTTCGAGGAGTACTTATTTCTTCTTTTAGATATTTCCGGTGATGGGATGAGTTGGCAAAAATGTACATTGCCATATTTGGACCGTTGGTCCACTTGCCTTGTCATCATGGTTTCTTCCCACAATCACCTCTGATCATTGCATCGGAGTTTGCAAACCCTCCACTACCTATCCTTGGGATCTTTCTCTGAGTGGACTATGCGCATGTGTGGTGGCATCTTTGGATGAGTGCAGTCAACTGGATCAAGGTAGCCTAGTTAACTGGCCACCTTTTCTCGTTCACCCCCAACCATCTCATTTGCTTATGCATATATTTCAATTACACAATGCAACAGAGAAGCGGGTTAGTCACTTACCTGTAAGTCGAATGTGCGTGCTGTGAGATATTTTAGCTCCTTTTGCTGTTGCATGCTTGTATTTCCTTTGCTGCATGTATGTATTTCCTTTGCTACATGCTCTCTGCTATTTGATGTGTGGATGTTTATCTTATGTAGGTATCCTCTAGCTAGATCTAACTTCATATGTCTCCTTCAACCCCATTATTGCACTTCTTTTGCTGCTATGGCTTGATTTTAATGGGATTAGCTGCTATAGGAATTCCTACAGGAGCTCATGTAGCTGCTTCTCCCTTTAAATTTTTAGCTTATTTCTGTACTGGAAGCTGTGAGGATGATGCCAGAGATGTTGATGGAGATGGAGAGGTACTAGTTAAGCTACAGGTGAGGTTTGAGGTGCTACTTCCTTTATTTTTTTTCTAAAATCTAGTGTCCTATGTTTTTCTATGACAAGAAGGAAAAAAAATGATGATGATGATATGATGCAGGTGTGGAATGGATGGAAAGGAGGGTTAATAACTATAGGAGGTTTTACATGTTCTTCATAAATCTTCCCAGCCCCTAAAACTGCTTTGTGGAACCATTTATGTCTCTCTTTGATTCCTATATGAGCCTCCTGTGGAAAACACAGGCTCTCCTGTAGAACACAGTTTCTAGAAAAAACACAATGGGGTCGAGGAAAGGTCAGAAATGATGGATAAGAGTGTGGAGGAGGTGAAATAGGATCTTTGGTATCTTCTCTTGCTCCCTATGGTCCTCCTACAAACCTGCAATGCAATAAAAATTCTCCTTTTTTCTCTTTTTGTTTTTTTTTTTGAAAACAATTAGGGCACCTCAGAGAGGTTTGCACCCTAATTGCCTACCCTGTGCACTTTCAAGGGAGGTTTTCACCCAGGGATCTTTTTTCTCTCTTTTTATTCTTTCCAACCCATTGACCGCCTCATGGAGGTTTTCAATCAATGAGCCAATCTGAGGCGCCTCCAAGGAGGTTTTCACCTTAGATTTTCATTTTTCTCTTATTTTTCATTTTTCTTTTTTCTTCTTCTTCTTTTTTTTTCTCTTCGACCCTACTCTACTTGAAAAACAAAATCAGTTTAAAGTATAGGAATACTGCTAATGGAGCCATGTGCACATCAAGATGATCGACATAATGATGTGGCAGCTTGAAATGTATGCTTTGACATGTATTTAGATTTCAGAGACCAAATGATTTGACTTTGAAGGGATCAAGCATAGTTGAGGAAGAGAGTGATGCTACAAATTAGTGACTGTCTGGAACCATATTCAAATATAGTTGTGATGTCCTTGGTCCTCTTTCTAATCTTGGTCATTATTCATGTCTTTTTCTACTATGACCTTCACATATTCCTCTTTTTCCTAATTTTTATCTTGAATACATGGAGGATTCATTGGTAACCATGAGGGAGCTCTCTTGGTCTCTGATTTTGATGTTTTCTCTTCATCAAGAGAAGCCCATGGTTCTTTGATCTTCTCTTTTGAATATTCTTCTTCTGGATGTGGTCCTTCAATGATATCAATATAATCTCTTTTTTGAAATACTCTTCTTGAGCTATGGTGAATACCATTGAGCTCAAGAGGAGTTGTTTGGAAGTGTTGTACTGCAACATTGTAAATGGGTTGAGATACTTCAATGTGTGGGTTTGGAAACGGTGGTATAGGTAGTAGAGTGGGAGTGTATATTTGAGATGGATGTGGATGGGGTTGTGGTTGGGTAGGTGGTGGAGGCAGAAGAACAGGAAGAGGGATGTATTGGGGCCTCCACCCTTGATGGGATGCATTCCACTGAGGTTGCGGCTGAGCATAAGGTTGAAATGAACAGGTGGCTGGTTGGGCATGATATGGAGATGTGAGGGACCAAGGAGGAGGTGTGGACCAGGAAGGATGAGCAAGGGGGTCCCAATAAGGTATGGATGTGACTTGGTTGGGGTTGTAGTATGCTTGAGATGTCCCTTGCATCCCCTGCTGATATGGTCTAGGTCCATGCAGCCTCCTTTGGTTTATGTAATAGATCTATTTAGTGGCTCCTTTGGCCCCTTGGTATACAACTTTAAGTCCTGGCAAGGGAGGGAACTTATCTGTAGAATGATTTTCTTCATAGATTGAAAAAACCTCTATAGAGTTTAATGGGCATTCATTCTTAGGATGCCTCCTGGTGCATCTAGGGCAAAAAATGGCCAAATCCCTCTCTGCTTCCTCTTGTTTTCTTTTGATATGTAAGGTGTTCATTTTCATGGCAAAAATTTGCAACATCTCACTCTTGAAGTCTTCCATCATGTTTTCAATTTCACCTTTAATGGATGAGTTGGAAGAAAAGGTATTTCCCCCAACATTTTTGTTTTCAGCCATTGGCTCCAGAGGAATGTTTTCTTCTTCTTCTTCCCCTATAGGTTCTTCAAATATATCTGGATGTTCACCTAAGGGTTCTTCTTGATTGCAGACACCAAAGAAGAGAGAAGGTTGGTTGTGTGAAGCAGTGGGGGTATTGGGAAAACATTTTCCTAAGTTATCTCTATTCCTACGAGGCATGAAAATAAATCTTTTTGGTTGGCTTTTGTTTCTTTTCTTTTCCCACACTGGTAGTACCTGTAAAACTAAAATTGATTGAACAAAACAAATTGCAACTAACTGAAATGAACTTGCTGAAATGAAAGTTTCAGAATTGAAAGGAGAGCAAGGAAATGCAAAATTGAAAGAAAAGAAATGACTAGTCAACTTTTGCTGAAATGAAATTTGCAGAATTGAAAAGGAAAGCAAGGAAATGTAGAACTTGAATGGAAACGAAATGACTATTCTACTTTTGCTGAAATAAACTATTAGCAGAATGTTGCAAGAGGAAAATAGAAGAAAGTAGTAATCATAGAATACTCTTACACTTACCCAGCAACGACACCAAAAATATGGTGAGCACCAGTATTGCAGCAATAATGTTGCAACTCTTGGGCTGCCTACTTTAATCTTATCAATCCAATAATTCATAACAAACTTGGAAACGACAGTGTTGTATGGACAAGTACTAGTTCTTACTACAGGCTATCACTTGGTCAGCGGGTGCAAGATCACTAGGAGCTCAAGCCAAATTCCGTGGATTATAGAAGAAGCTTTATATGTGATGAAATAAAGGAAATCTTACTCTACAAAGGCTACTCTAATTACAGAAAGGAAAAAGATTGAAATGTAAAGTAAACCTAGAAAACCCTACTTAACCAACTAATCCTACATTTGCAGAAAGCACTATGAAAACCATGAAATTAATGCCATTACCTACTCAAGGAAGTAAACAACATCTACTCAAGCTATTTCTAGAAGTAAATGAGAAAAAAAAAACATATTTTTGGATTTTTATGTATTTTTATGTGAATTTGTTATGCATATAATTTATTTGTTTGTGGATGTGGCATCGAATAGGTGGTTATGGAGGGAATTTTTGGGACTTGAGAGGATGTAGGATGGTGTGGATGGGTCCTAGGAGATCTCAGGTAGCCTTCTGGAGGCTTATCCCAAACTTGGCTTTTAAAAGAAAGCCTACAGGAAAATCTATAAGAGGAAAAACAACGTTCTACACGAGGCTTAGAGGAGGAGCCCGAGAGATGTTTTGGCTGTTTTGAGTGTGTGAGAGTTGGTGGAAAAGGGGGATGAATAGTGGAATGAGGCTTATGGGCACCTAGGGTCTACCAAGAATCATTAGGAGAGACAAATATGATAGTATCTACTCGAGGAGAGAAGAAATAATTCTATGGAAAATGCAGGAAACTAAGGCATAATTCAGGGGAGACTTGGGTGACCTATAGGGCATAGATCAAATGGAAAATGGAATGGATGTTAGGATACCCTCCTATTAGAAGATATCTTCTACATAAACAACTGACAGGCAACCAATGAGATTTAAGCAAGCAAGGAAATACATGTATCTAAAAAACAGAGCTTTTGCATCAAAGTAAAATATGATCTATGGAAGGAAATGTTGATAACCATTGCATGAAATAAAAGCTTGAAATAAGACTATTGCAAATGTGGAAATGAGCATAATGAGGAAGTTATAAAGCAAAGAAAACTAAACTATGAACCAATTAGGAAGCTGCAAACACTAGAAGTCCTATGAAGGAGGAAAATTTATGTTATGAAGGAGGAAAATATGTGTTTTTGGGGCAGCAAGAGGGTCTTTGCCTCAGATCATTGTCCCAAAGGGAGGAAGGGAGTCCAAGGCACTAATGCTAGCCTTTTGGATCTTTTCTTTATCACTACTTAACCTGCTATTGAAAACAGAAATGGAAACAACCTTCTAAATCACCAAAGGCAACCTATTATTAACCTAGAAAGAAATTCATCTAATAGCAACTAATTCATAAACTGAAACAAAGCATATAAATACAAACAAGGGGATCTTGGCTTCTTAGATTGGGCCCTAACCCAAGAGCTTCAGCCTTCTAAGGTAACTCAGTGCTAGCTCAAAAAGGATCTCATCTTTACTATCAAAATAATAATAGGATTACATGAAATTATCAACAAAAGTAAGCTCAAAGTTGAGCAGAGCAAAGCTACAACAATAACTCAACAAAAGTTCGACCAACTCCCTAATGAGGCACTAGGCCTCCATACTTATACAAATGAAGCTGGCAATGGATTCCTTAAAATAAGGGAGGCTTGGCTCCCAAAACTCGAGATAAACATAAGTTATCCTCCACTTGCTTGGTTGCCTCCTAGTGCATTGA
Source organism: Pinus taeda (assembly GCA_000404065.3). Classification (NCBI taxonomy): domain Eukaryota; kingdom Viridiplantae; phylum Streptophyta; class Pinopsida; order Pinales; family Pinaceae; genus Pinus; species Pinus taeda. The sequence goes on from APFE031207838.1 coordinate 115,974, forward strand.
TTTGGTTGTTTGTGCTCTGAGCTGCATGAAGGAGAATTCAAAGTGAGGAGTAATAAATGAGGGGTATTCCCTCCTATAAATCCTCTCCTTTGTCCACTGCGAATTATTTTTGCCAATTTTCCATTGAATCTTTGACTTTGTCTTCAAAATTCAACAAGAATCTACATTAAACGCATATTAGACCTCCATATGCATAAATATAATAAAAAAACATGCAATAAGCTAAGAGAATGGTTGATTTAACTATGTTAGGATGCAAAATAAGCCCATATGATTACCCATTTATGGGGCTCATCAGTCACCGTTAATCAAATGATGTAATATGATCCCAAATCTCAGACGTCACCTCAATCCAATATCTCATAAGTTACTGAAAATAAGACTGTCTCATCCCTCAACAATGTCTCTCCTAGAGTCTAAAAACATTACACTTTGATTGGTGCTTATTATGGTCCACCACCTACTACTTCTGAGTGTAGTGTTGGTTGATAAATTTTACCACATTTTACCTACCTTTTTATCCCTTTCTTGTACTCATTTCATGCCTTTGTTGGTCAATTTGTATTCTAAACAACAAAGATATACCTATGGTCATGTGTTTGTGAATTTTTAATCAATGAATTGTAGTCGCAGGGGACTATTACCTAAAGCGACTTGCTATCTTAAGTTTCCTTGCAGATTCAAAGGAATGATGATCAAGGACATGATTCAACATATGATGACTATCGAGCCAGCAACACTATCTTTTGATATTAGCTGCAACAATAGTTCAACTTATCAACCAACACAAGTGCTATCTTTATATTTTGTTATATCTCAAGAACCACTATGTATTTTTAGGTAGATAGTTATCATAATATTAGCCATTGTTAGTTTTTAAATGAAATGTATAAGTAGTGAAATGGGGCTAGGAAAGCCACTGCGAAGAGATACACAAGAATTTTGATCTGTAATGGTAGACCTCTATAATGTTATTTTGATTAATACAATTAATTATCTTTTGAGTATTTTATAGTTCTTGATCTTGCCACAACCCTAATCACGGAGTTGGGCCAACTCTACTGACTAGGCACAGTTTGATTAGTTGTGTGCATAGGTTTATTTCTGTTGTGTTATTTCCTTGTTGTGCAATGATTCCAGTGTGTTGTTAAGAGTTTGAAATTGTTGTTACTCTGATTTCTCTTACAATTATTACTTGTTTTTACATATTGTTATGTTTGTGATTGAATGTTCAATGCTGGGTAGGGAAAATGTGGCTTATAGATACCTTGAATGATAGCCTTCAAATAATGAGTCGAGCCCCAAGTTGAAAATTAATGTGGAATTGGGTGAATTGTATGATACATATCTGAACACCAACATTTTTCTTTCATTGTTGAGGAGGCCATCAAATGCGCGAAATTACAACCAATATTGACCATAGGACCACTCTCTCATCCCAGGGAGGGAAGTATTACACCTTTCTCTAGGTCCTGAGAATTATATTTTTTGTTTCTTTCACACGAACTGCTCTATCATCCTGGGAAGGGAAGCTTTTTCACTGTGTTTTAGGTCCCAAGATTAGATTTTGTGGTTGGTTTGTTTTCCTTCTTTTCCTTTCTTTTTAGGGGCTACTCTCTCGTCTTAGAGAGGGAAGTTTTCACCTTGCTCTAGGTCCTGAGATTTTGATTTTCTTGAATGTTTTCTTTTTATTTTCTGATTGCATCAACAAAGATATAAATAAAAGGGGAAAAGGAGGATCCCCAAAAAGAGGAAGGAAAGCTCTAGGTACAATTACCTATATCAAAGAAATCACTTCGAAAACTGAATTAGGAGCATCATCACGAGATTCTGTTAGGGTGAGACCTCATACGAGATATGAAGGGCAACCAGTTTCACAACCAGAACCTCCCATAATAACAGAAGCACAATTCAAGGAAGAAGAAGTAGCAAGTAGAGGATCGGGGGAACTGAACATTGTGAGTTTAGAAGAAGAAGAAGACTTGAGGGAATTCACTACACCATTTGATCGAGGAAGAAGCGTCGTTAAATAGACTCAACCACGCATTATAGAAAAACCAGAACTTGTTGAGATTCCAAGTGAATATTTGAAGATATTCATGGCTCTTACAACTTGTTCTATCGAGTTCCCAATTAGAGATATCTGGGGTGATGTGCATATGAACCCTATTCCTTTGACAATATTACCTAACTTTCATGGTCTTTCTTATGAAGATCGAGACATGTTCCTATTTGAATTTGACATTGTTTGATAGGGGTATGACTATATTTCTGATGCCAAGAAATTGAAGATATTCCTCGCCACTTTGAAGGGAACAATTTTGAGATGGTTCATGGTTTTAGGGGGGGAATCTATTACTACATGGGATGATATGAAGACTATTTTCTTCGAAAAGTATCAAGACTAATGCAAATCTCGAGATTTTAAGGAAGAAATCTTTAACATTATGCAAAAACAGGATTAGAACATGGATGACTTTGTGGAACATTTCAAATAAATTTTGGAGAGATCAGGCCATAGTGATCTAGATAAGGACATCCTGAAGATAATTTTTCTCTAGGCACTATGGGAGGAATATTTGGAACTTTTGAACATAGTAGGAAAGGGGGATATATCAAAGGAATCATTTGAAACCATCTATGAATCATGCATTAAATTTTTATGTGGATCTACGAGGAATAGGGAGGGGATCTGAACCCTCAAGACATCCAGTGGTGAAGTTATGAAAGAAGAAATTGGAAACTTTTGGACAACTTTAGGACTGATATCTTGAGCATGTTGTCCCCATAGCTAGCATTTTATAGGAAAAACAGAAGCAGATGGAAGAAAAGAAGGCTATTTCCTTTTTTTCCCTCAATTCAGGAAGAAGCACCCACTAAAGGAATGTCCACTAAATACTATCGGTACCCGTGAGATATGTGAATAGAGGCATTCCAATAGCAATTGTCCATCTCTTCTAAGGATGAACACAGTCTTTTTAGGGAGAAAATGAAGAGGTAGATCATATGTACTTCATGGAATCAAGGAAACGATGGACACAAAACATGAATCTAGGTATGCCTTAAGAACCCTCACAGTATTTTAATAATTTGAATTTTTGGCCTTATTTTGTACCTTTTTCGCCTTCATGGCCATAGTCCTATCAATATCCAATTCCTTGGCAACCATTGTTCCTTCAGTCTGGTCCAACTCCTTCATGGTCCCAACATTGGCATTGATCTCCTCCTTCAAGATAGTTCTCCAAGCCTATGCCACAACAACAATTATAGTTGCCTTCTAATGCCTAGACCAGTAATCCTCCTCTTCGTCCACAACTTCCTCTTCAATCCAACCCAAATCTGAACAATAGGGGGTCACAACAGGTTGAGACACTCAACCTTCCTGCATACAATATTACCACTGTGGAATGTAATGAATTAAATATCTAGTCCAGTCTGCTGGTAAATACTCAAACTTCACCAATAATTGTTGAACATACTAATGATGAAGTCTTAGAACCAGAACCTAGGAATTCTATTCAAACAAATGGGTATGAGTCAACACAAACTCATATGGAACAAAAAACCCCTTCTCAAACAATTGTTACTACAGGATTTCAGAATGCTCCACATTATCCTAAGAGACTATCCTTGAGAAAATAGAGTCCTCGTCCTGAATGTGAATTTTTAGGGGAATTGAAAAAATTATTTCTCCAAATCTCGTTACTTCAGGCTATGAGGGACGTGACGATTTATGCCAAAACGATAAAATGACATTGCTCTAAGAAACCTAGAAGAAAAACAAATGGTCCACTTACTATTCAAGTTATGGGAAAATTATGAAACATAATGTTGGGGAAGCCTACAACTGTTAAGTATAGGAATCGAAGGAACCCAACTCTCATAGTACAAATTAATGGGGTTGATATACTAAATGTGATGGTAGACTCGGGGGAATCAATTAATGTCATAACTTATACAACTATGATTACCTTGGGCCTACGAAACCTTAAACTAACTCCCACCATCCTATAATTAGTAGATTGGTCTACTATAAGACCGGTAGGGAAGTTGGAAGATATAACCATCTCACTAGACTCATGACAGTACCTTGTCGATATTTTAGTATTACATACCCAATCCCCAGCTGTGGGCATCCTTTGATTTTAAGAAGACCATGGTTTGTGACCACAGATGCTTACATTGGGTGTCGGTAAGGAAATATTGTAATATCTAATGTGGAAGTTACAAATAATATTATCCTTTATCCCCCTGCATAGCCGAGTTCACCAGATAAACTAGGATTTACCTTAATACAAAAATATCTACCTGCGAAAGGGCTTGAACCTGAAAATGAAGAAATTAGACCAATTTTTACTATTGGTGAGGCCCTATATTTTAAGGATGAAACAAAAGATGATGCAATTAATACCTTTATCAGTAGCCCTAAATTCGTTTCTAATTCAACCTACCAACTATTAGAATTTGTTATGAGTTGCAATGTTCAGGAAGACATTGAACCAAAGACTGAAGTTGAAAACGTTCTTGTAATTGTACCCCGTAACAGTGTACCTTTAGAAATCAAGTTAGGGAATATATTGAACGTTAATCCTAACCTTTCACCTTCCTAGTCTGAATGGTTACTAAAATTCCTTCGAGAATAGAAAGAATCCTTCGCTTGGGAATATACAGATTTTAATGGAATCCCTGCTAACTTATGTACTCATCACATATAAATTAAAGAAGAATGTTGACTTGTTAGGAAACCACAAAGAAGAATGAATCCTGCTTTAAAGAACATTGTCAAAGACGAACTACAAAACTATTAGATGTGGGATTTATTTATCCAATCTCGGATAGTTAATGGGTATACCCACTAGTAATTGTTCTAAGGAAGAATTGAAAATGGAAGATTTGTGTTGATTTTAGGGAATTAAATAAAGAAACTCAAAAATATCATTTTTCCTTACCTTTTATTGACCAGGTCGTTAATAAATTAGTTGATTTTTTTTTTTCTCCTTTCTGAATGAGTTTAGTGGGTACAACCAAATCCAAATAGCTCTTGAGAATTAAGATAAAACATAAAACTACCTTCACATGCCCTTAGAAAACCTTTGCATACTAAGTCCTCCCATTTGGTCTCTGTAATGCACCCACTACCTTTCAACGGGAAATATTAGGAATTGTTTCTGATCTACTCAATGATAGTGTTGAAATATACATGGATGAGTTCACCCCATATGGGGATTATTTTGAGGAAGGTCTAGAAAAATTAGAGAAAGTACTTAAAAGATGTAGGAAAATACATGTTTCTCTTAGTATAGTGAAATGCCATATCATGATGAAAGAAGGAATAGTGTTGGGACACTTGCTTTCAGTTGCAGGAATTCAGGTTGATCCTGTGAAGGTAGAAGTAATATTAAATTTTCCTACACCTAAGAAGTTTCATTGGTTATGCTAGCTATTATAGACGTTTTATAGATATATTTTCTAAAATAGCATTTCCAGTTTTCAATTATTACCTAAGGATGCAGAGTCTGTGTGGATAGATGAATGCGAAGCGACCTTTGTGAAAATCAAAGAACTAGTTTGCAAAGCTTCGATATTACATGGTCTTGACTGGAAGCTCCCATTTCATATATCTATAGATGCTTCTCACACAATAGTAGGGGTAGTCTTTGGAAAACATGAGGACCAGAAACCGTACGTGAACTATTACATCAACAAGAATCCAACTCCTATTGAACTAAACTACACAATAATTGAAAACGAGTTTGTGGTTGTTATTTATGCTATTAATAAGTTGTGATGTTATATTATAGGGTATCCCATTTTCCTGCACACTGATCATACAACCATCATGTATCTGATGAATAAACCGATAACTCCTATTCATATTATGAGATTTCGTGTCTAGGCTGGATACTAGTGATGAAGGTACACCTGGAGAGGATAGTTTTCTAGATTAACATTCTTTTGCAATTTCTAGTCACGCTCTGTGGTATGCAGATTTTACTAACTATCTAGCTAGAGGAAAGGTACCTCAATACTTTCCATGCGGAGATCAGTGAAATATTATCCATCATAGAGCTCGTTGTTTGTGGATAGAGGGATACCTCTTTGACACAAGGCCTAATCAACAAATATGGCACTGCATAGGTGAAGATGACATCTATGATGTCCTAAAATATGCTCACGATGGCCCTTGTGGAGGGAATTTTGCAGATAAACAAACATGTCATAAGGTGTTACAGATGGGGTACTATTGCCCCTCTATTTTTTGTGATGCAAGGAAATATGTTCAAGAGTTTGATAGCCTCCAATGGATGGGAAAGCTTGGTCGATCTAATGAGAAGTCATTACAACCTCAACTAGCTCTTGAGCACTTTGAGAAATGGGCTATCGATTTTGTTGGGCCTTTCAATCGACATTCACATTAGAAAGTCTATATTCTGGTCTACATGGATTATGTGACAAAGTGGATAGAGGCTAAGGCTATTGCAAAAGCAACAGAATAGGTTGTCTTAGACTTCTTATTTGAAGAAATTTTCACCTGGTATGTAGCTCCTAGAGAGATAGTTTTAGATGGAGGGGTGTAGTTCACATCACATCTGATAGCAAGAGTTATGAAGAAGTATGGAATCAAGCATAGGGTGACATCTCCATATCATCGTAAGGCGAATGGTAAAGTTGACAGTACAAATAAACTACCAGAGAATATCGTTAAGAACAATATGGTGGAACACAACGGGATTTTCACCATATGAGCTTGTTTATGGGAAATCCCCTTTATTTTCTGTGGAATTCGAAATTAAGATACTCACGACAACCCTTGAAGTAGGTTTGGATATTTCATAAGCCCAGAAACACCGACTAGAATAGTTAAATGAGTTGGATGAAATTTGTTTGATAGCTGTCCAGAATACTACTGCAACTTAGCAGCAGTGAATTAAATAGCATGATAAATTTATCAAGAAAAAGGTGTTTCAAATAGGATATTGGTCATTTCTCTATGAATCTTCGTTCAAAAATTTGAAAGGAAAACTTTGCTCTAGGTGGATGGGACCATATGAAGTTGACACAATGTTTGATAACGGGATTGTTAGACTCGTAACAATTGATGAGGCACGTGCTCCCTTGATTGTAAATGGACATTGCCTCATATTGTATCACTGTCCAATCTCTAAAGACTCCTTTATTAAACATCTCTCTAATAATTTCAGTTTTGAAATTGATAGTGGTGAGAACTCTTCCTCTACACCTCTTACTTAATTCAATAATAATATATATATATATATATATATATATATATATATATATATATATACAATAAAATGTTGTTACTACTCTATCATTATTTTTCTTGCAAGTACTTAACTACTGATGTTACTCCTTCGGTGTTATTACTCCTCCGATATTGTTACTTTGTTTGTTGTGATTTTGTCTAATTACACTGCTGTTGTTACTCCTCCAATGTTGTTACTCCTCCTGTGTTGTTACTCCGTCAAGGTAAGTCACCGTGTATGTCCCCAACCGACTTCGTGGATTTGATTAATATTTCACCTATGACATGACTAGACATGACCGTGGACGGTCATCCCTTAGTTAGGGGGAGGTATCATATTTAATTTTAAATGTGCCGTATTTAATAGAAATGATGATCTTTCGTTATCATTGTTGAACCTCATGCTAGCTCATACATTCCACCATCATTATTATGATACCCGCCATACCTTGCACATTTATCCATATGCATCGGAACTTGAACTACATACAATTGCATTGAATGATGGTCCTTCCTAATGTGTTGTAACAATTTCCATTATTACCACAATCCACCCAGATTTCCCTTTCACCTTTGCCACCACAATCCCTGTCATCACAACTTTACCAGCTACACTCCCCTTAATGGTTTTGTTGCTACTTCGAATGCTGCTACAAAGAAACTGGCAGAATGGGTGGACAAGTTGTTAGGCATGAACTAGAATACATAGCGCAGGTCTAGCGACATCCGGATGTATGGAAGTTTTTTCAAACTGTAGGATGGCGTACCTATTTGAGAGGTTGTAGGGATTTGATGAAGACATTACTGTTAAATTTGCATTGAGCATGGATGGGAATTATTTCAGATTCCATGGGCTAGACGTTCCTACCACTGAAGAAATTATCTCGATTGTCAGTGGGTTGCCGCAAGGAGGATAGAAATGGTTCACACGGAAATAAAGTTTACCAGATTTTCTGGAATTATTCTTGTAGGCAGCAGAAAATGTGGTTTAGAAGGAAAGGAGATAAAATAGAAAATCTTTGCCACATCCATGGGCTGAGGTCATGTACATTGTGGTGCACTACATTACTTGTGAAGGTTGACTCTCTACCTTGTTCAAATACCATTTTAAACTTCTTGCATGCCTTCAGTTCCATCGTGTGCATTCTATGGATATGCCATATTTCTTATGGAATAACGTGTAGTTAATGACATGATCTCCTCATTGATCACTTCAACCGTTGGTGGTACTCACAAACCACGGGCTTGTGAGGCTCCTGGTGCTGTATGCCATGTCACAGACTTCTGTGGCTTGGCCACAATTCACTAAATTAGCGGAAGAATAACTTGCGGCCATGATGCAGGAAAGAGAGGAAAAAGAATTAGCCACAGAGGGAGAAGTTGCAGATGACACTGTTACACAAGAACTAGCATTGATTGCCGAACAATGGGAAGAATTGGTGATGGAGCATGATGCAGCAGAATCACCAATGGAAGTAGAAGGGGCCATAGATGATGTTTTTACACAAGAACCAACATTGACTGCTGACCTGGAAGCAGAAGCAATGGAAGTAGAATGAAGCATAGGAGATATTGTTACACAAGAACCAACTTTGACTACTAAACTGATGGAAGAATTGCCAACAGTGGAAGAAATTCCAGGCGACATTCTTACACATGAAACAACATCACCTGCAAAAGTGGTTGTTATGAAGCCAGCTCACAAAAAGATAGAAAATATCGATGAAAACCTTAGAAATAAGCCTCTTCAAGGGGGCAACCTCCTTTACATTACACAAATGAACAATTCTTGGATGATACAAATGACAATACCTCCTTTCTATATATAGGAGCCTAAGGGGTCATAGTATAATCATAGCTGACATAAAAATAATAATGTAAGGGAACAATAATAACAATAGTGGGCTTCTATGGGGCACAATAATAACAATATGTGGACTGCATGGGTACAAAAATATAATAAGGGGCTTTTACTAATAATAATAAGAGGTTACACTAGTAGTATAGGGGCCTAACATGCACCTCTCCTTCAAAAAGTGTTGTCCTCAATGCTTGAGTAGTTCTTGATGATTTTGTATAAAATTCCTATCCTCCCATGTGGAATCTTCAATGGGTAAGTTCTTCCACTTGATGAGATACTCTTAAATTGATCAATTTCATAGCTATCAGGTTCTTGTGTCTATGATTACTCTAGGTTCCAATATGATTTTTCCTTCCTCTTCAAGTTCTGACAATATTGTTTGAATTGGGATCTTCTGTAACTTTTGAGTGAGTGTCCACACTTTTTCATCCTTCTTCCATTCATCCCTTGTTTCATTTATCCAATCCAATTGGGTAATGGAAATAGCACAAAAAAATGCTTCCACATCCTCATCCTTTCTTGGGAGTGCATCTGCAACAAAATTTTCCTTCCCTTTTCTGTAGATGATATCAAAGTCATAACCCAACATATTTGTGATCCCATTTTTCTGTTCTTCTAAAGATAATATTTTTTCTAAAAAGTATTTAAGACTATCATGATCCATTTTTTCCTTGAAGTGTCTTCCCATTGGGTAAGGTCACCATTTATTAAGTGTGTGTAGTATTGCTAACATTTCCTTCTCGTTAATAGCTTGCTTGAGATGTAGCTGTAAAAATACCCAATCACCTACATCAAAACATTTTTCACTGCGATGTTGATCTCCCTATTGTTTCATTTGATTCTGCACGAAAGTGGCGTTATCCTTTAAAAGATGGAGAACTTGTTGTTGATGCTCGATGTAATCTTTCACTTCTTGAACCTTTTTCTTCTTGATATGTTGATCTATCTTGAGAGTTTGAGGAGTGGTAATTTCTTCCAATGCTTTACAAGATATGGTCGAATTCAATTCTTGATGCTTGATGTGATCTTTCACTTCTTGAACATTTTTCTTCTTGATATGTCCTTCTTTATTGATAGTTTGAGAAGTGGTAATTACTCCAAATTCATTACAAGATATGGTTGGATTCATTTCTTCTTTCTTGATGTGATATTTCACTTCTTAAACCTTTTTCTTCTTGATATGTCCTTCTATCTTGAGAGTTTCAGGAGTGGTAATTCTTGCCAATGCTTTACAAGATATGGTCAGATTAATTTCTTCTTTCTCTAAGGTTGGTTCCTAGTGTATATCCTCTCCTTTTGATGATTCTTGATCCTTTTCTTCCTCCTCTTCATAATCTATGTAAAATAATTTATTCTCATCACACTTATGACCTTTAGTGAACTTTCTATCACAATTGTAACAAAGCCCTTTTTCTCCTTTTTCTTCCAATTGTTGTGGTGTAAACGTTGTAGGTTGTGGAAGGCTAGGAGAAAAAACACTTCCATAATTATAGTTGTGAGTGGTGGTTTTCCCTGTTTCCATAATTTCGCTTTCAATTTTTCTTGCCCACCTGAATGCCTTCTCCAATGAATCAGGCTCCCAAAGACAAAGCTCATGTTGAATGTTATCCTTTAAACTACCTATGAAGACATCAATCATTTGCTTTTATGGAATATCGTTTACCCATATATTCAATTTTTGAAATTCCTTAATGTCTTCTACCATTGAACACTTTTTTTTGAGATTAATCAATTGGCTAAAGAAGGTGTTTCTCTTTGTATCCTCGTAAGTGCTATCATTTCCTCCCTGAAAATTGCCCACATAACAAGTGGTTTACGAGAACAAAACCATTTATACCATAAAAATTCTTCCAGTTCTAAATATGAATATGCAATACATACCTTTTGTAACAGTTGCACCTCAGGTAGATCAAAATATTGCTCCATTTGTAGTCCAATTTACTGGATCCTTGCCATCAAACTTCCTCATATTTCCTTTTCTCAATTTTAGGAGCTTGATATTGAAAAAACTGTAACTTTGTAATTTCAAATTTTCCAGTTCGGAAATCGTTACCTACAGTAGCCCTCTACGTCCTCTTTCCAATGCCACTAGTCTAATGAAAATTGGATTCTCCAAGAAAGAGTTATGAACAATCTCCCAAGGTGACCTGATTATATACCTTTTCAAAGAGAAAACTTTCATGAAGTGTCACGTGTCACTTTTTTGACCTTCGGATATGAAAACTATAAACAGGAAACTACAGTCTGCCCTATTTTTGTAACTTCTTACGAAATTTCAATATGATGCTCAAAGAGAAAGTTATGACGATTTTCCCAAGGTCACTTGTTTAAGATGTAATTTAGGAGTCTGAAAACATCCTGAGTTCCTCAGATCATATATCCTAAAATTTAGCAAGACAAGATATGAAATTCGGACCCAAGGTTCAGACTGGTTTCTTCTAAAATGGGTTTTTTTTTAAGATTTTGAAACTTTGTAGCAAACAAGTTATAGTGAAACTTCCATGATGACCTGTTTCAGATGAAATTCTAGAGTTTGCAAAATCCCTAACTTCCTCAGATCATACCGCCGAACATATAGCGAGACAAGATCTGAAATTTGGATGCAAGCTTCAGTACAATTTCGGCTCAAATGGGCTTTTTTTTTTAGCTTCTGAAACATCACAACAAATATTTATAGCATGAATTCCACGATGACCTGTTTGGAGTAGCGAAAACCCTAGAATCCAAAGCTCTGATACCAAATATTATGGAATGAGCTCACAAAAAGATAGAAAAGATAGATGAACGCCTTAAAATAAGCCTCTTCAAGGGGCAACCTCCTTTAATTTACATAAATGAACAATTCTTGGATGATACAAATGACAAGACTTCCTTTCTATATATAGGAGCATAAGGGGTCATAATATAATCAGAGCCGACATAACAATAATAATGTAAGGGCACAATAATAACAATAGTGGACTTCTATAGGGCACAATAATAACAGTATGGGGACTACATGGGTACAAAAATATAGTAAGCAGCCTATACTAATAACAATAAGGGGTTACACTAGTAGTATAGGGGCCTAACAGTGGTGGAGAAACTAGTGGAAGAAGCAGAAACCATAGTCGACACTTCTACACAAGAACTAGTGTTGACTACCGAGTAAGTAGCTAAAATGGAAAAAAAAAGTGGCATGGGAAGAAAAGGAGAAGGAAAGTGCAAAGAAACTAGTAAAAAATGGGGAAGAAGAAAGAAGGTAAACAAAAGGCGCTGAAAGGATGGAAATTGAGGAGGATATCCCTTGTTCTCTGCTTTTCGCTTCCCTGCTAAGAGGGACAAGAAAATTTCTCTTCCCTAGATGCTCAGTGAAAGAAAATATCTCTTCCCTGATAATAAAATTTGGAGGGATAGTTACGGGCACCATCATCAACACTACCACACAAGAACCAATGTCAACTGCTGGACAAATTGGGCAAATTGAAGAACTAGTGGTCAAAATTATTACGCAAGATCTAGTGTCGAATGAGGGGCAAGTGGAAGAAACTGTGGTTGATTCTATTTGTAGAGAGCCATTGGAATAAAATGTTGTTTTTGGTACAAACCCGCAAGGGCCAGAACTAATTTATGAGAAAATGGACGAAGATGACCAGGCAACAGAGCAACCATAGAAAAATGATGTTTAAAGTTTTACTCTGTAAGGGCCTATGGTGGCTCTAGAGTTATTCAGGAAAGATATGTAATTTCAAAAGCCAGCAAAAGAAGATGTTGGGGTCGTCCCCCGAGTTGTGGAGCAGTGGGAAGATATAAGGGTGAAACACGAGATGGTTGATGAGTTTCCTAAATTCAATATGCAAAATACAAGCCCAGCCACGAGACCAATGGAGGAGGTCATTATCAGAAAAGAATTCATTGAAAAATGTGCAAAGAGAAGGGCCCCCATCTAGGAAAGGTACTAGTCGCAATTTAAGGAAAATATGTAGTTGAAAATGGAAATTATTAAGCTAAGGAAGAAAGTCTTATGCTTACAGAGATGATTGAGGAAGTATAATAGGAAATCCATCTAGGTTTCCATAAATCCTTGAGCCGAAACCACTTTAGTATCAGTACAAACCGATCCATTTTGCATCTATTTGAGTCGTTGGAATTCTTGTTCACCATAGAAATTCAGAAATGGTAAGCTACTACATCACGTCTTCAACGAGGTTCTATCTCTTTGGAAGCCCACCAGAAAGGAGTGAGAGGAATTCAGGAACAACCTACAAAAGTAGTAACTTATTACATGACCTAGATGGAGAAAAAAAGGCAGAAACATGAAAACTAGCAGAAAAAGATGAGGAACTAGAAGAACTAGTGCAGAGACTGAAGGTTGAAAAAGATGAAATGTTTTCACTAGTGTAGTAGGTGATGGTGTGCCAATATCCTTCTCATAGTTATGCTTTGTTCCTCCATGAATAATACCTATTCTTCTTTTTGGAGAGCATCCATTAGGAGGTGAGCCATGAAATCCAAGATCCGATACAGTTTCTACAGAGGCGTCACAATATCCTAAACCAACACTTGATGTAAGAACTCTACAGGCATGATTATTTTCTGGGGACTAACCAATCATCCAATCTAGTGCCATATTTGGGGGATATTCAGTTGAGAGCCTTCACCTCCTTCATTAGTAACCAAGTTAAATGGAAGAAAGCCTTCGACACATTCTAAGAGAACCAAGCGAACATGCCACTTGTAGTTTGAGCGGAGCATTATCAGGCTATGAATATTTTCAGAAAACATTGTACCTTCTTGGGAATAGAAGGATGGAAGGGTCAGATGTTGGTGACACAGAAGTGGTGCGATGACATGTTTACAAATAAAATTTTTAATTGTCAGGAGGAGGCCCAGGGCCACTCTCAGAAATGATGTGTGTTGTCATCATTTACAGTAAGGATACACGAACCTTTTGGGGCCTCTAATTTTGCTCAGGCTTTGGATAGAATACCACAATTTCTTGCATGTATTCAGAACTGTGGGACTCGATGGATGGGCTTGAGATTTCAGTTTTCCATTGTTTGGCTACCAGCTAAGAAATACACACCAGTTTATGTGGTACACAAGGACTGGTGGAAGCAAGTCCTTCACATAGATGGATATAAGGTTCTTAGGATAGAAATGGCTGTGATATATGACCTCGCACAGCTTCATGTTGAGCACAGGAGCTCTAACCTAGATCTGCGTAGAAGACGAGATGCATGAGGGCATGTAGAATGGCTAGTTGGGGGGAGATGTTGGTTGCTAAATTTTCCCATTTTTTACCTGCCTTTTTATCCCTTTCGTGTACACATTTCATGTCCTTATTGATTGATTTGTATTCTAAATAGAAAAGGTATAACTATTATGATGTCTTTGTGAATTGTTAATTAATGAAGCGTAGGGGATTATTTCTTAAAGAGACTTGCTAACTTAAGTTTCCTTGCAGATTTGAAGGAATGATGATCAAGACCATGATTCAGCATATGATGACTATCGAAATGGCAGTGCTATCTTTGGATATCAGTTGCAACTGTGGTTTAAATATTTAACCACCATAAGTGTTATCTTCATATTATGTTATATCTCAATAATTGCTATGTATTTGTAGATAGACAACTGCCATAATATTAGGCATTGTCAGTTGTTAAATGAAATGTATAAGTACTGTTACGAGGCTCAATAAGCCACCATGAAGAGATACACAAGAATATTGAGTTGTAACAGCACACCTATGTAATGCTATTTTAATTAATACAAATGTTGATCTTCTGAGTATTTTATATTTCTTGATCTTACCGCAACCTTGATCAGGTAGTTGGGCCTACTCTCTTGACCAGGTGCTGTTGGATTAGTTGTGTGGATAAGTTTATTTTTGTTTTTTTATTTCCTTGTTGTGCAATGAATCCAGTGTATTGTTGTGAGCCTTAAATTGTTGTTACTCAGATTGTTGTTACACATTGTTATGTTTATGATTAAATTTTTAATGTTGGGTAGGGAAACTGTGGCCTGCATATACCTTGCATGATAGCATTGAAATAATTAGTCGAGCCCAGGGGTTGACAATTAATGTGGAATTGGGTGAATTGTATGATTCATATATGAACATCAACACCTAGCTCATCGAGTGTTTTCATGCTCCAAGCCTCATAGGTCACCGATAAATGGTCTGGTATGCCTTCATAATAGCCAACACCTCCGCAACCTATTATTTCGAACTCAACCAAAACTTCTAGTATTACTCCTCAAGGACCATTTCCTTCTTCTAGTATGTCTCCTAATCCATTTCAACCTGGAACAGTTCCCTCGGGTCTTAACCATCTTAGGCAGTTCCCCAAGGCCATTACCCTTCTATTCAAATACAATTCTTATTTCCACCTGGAGGATTTTATTCTACACCTATCATGGCTATGTTGGGTTTCCCTAACATTACCTTGGGGATCCCAGTCTGGTACATTGATCCTCCCATAAACAATCCACCCAATCAACTCAAACCTTACACTGCTTTGACCCGGGTCCAACCTATTGTTCCTACCCCTGCCTTTGCTTGAGTTGTAAATCAACATCAACAAGAACCTTATCTTGTTGTGTAGGCATTTGGAAAGGGGTGGAAAACCTAGAAAAAGGGAACCAAAGATACGACACCCACAACAACTCCAGGTCCTCCTAAGCCACCAAAGCCTATTACTCCATGTCCTTTGTGTAATGTTGTTGGTCATTCCACCAATAATTGTCTTCAGCTCCCTCATATCAAGAATTTGGTCTCTGATACCTTTCTTGATTCTAACATTCCCAAGATCCATGTCACCTTACGTGAGTCAGCTAAGAATAATAGATCATTATGCATGAACCATCCCTATGGTTTAAGAAGAATAGATCATTATGTACGAGTTACTTTTGTCCTTCTCACTTTAGCAAGTGTATTGAGGCAGTCAAGCAATATTCCAATTTCCATTTATATGCCCCTCAGGTGCAAGCTCCACCCACTCCCCTCCACCTTGTCATCGTAGTCATTTCTTTTAGTAAATGGGCTATTGAGTTTATGGAATTTCAATTCTCATTTTCTAATAACCACAAGTATATTATCATGGTCTTCGACTATTTCCCCAAGTGGGATGAATCCATGCCAATGCTGAATAACACCGTGGCTAGTACAACCCTCTTTCTCGTTAACCCTATGATCACTCGAATTAGGGTTCCAAAAAAACTAGTCTCTGACCATGGATGACACTTTGAAGATGAGATGTGGTGTGAGATATCCTCTCTCTTGGGCTTTGAATATGAATATTCATAATCTTATTATCCCCATGGCAATGGCCAAGTTGAAGCAGTCAATAAAATTCTTAAAGCTATGCTTCAACAGACGGTGAGTAAACACAAGACAAGCTGGCATCTAATGCTCTTCCTTGCTTTGTGGCCCTACAGAACTTATGTCAAGAATGCCAATGATTTTACTCCTTTCCACCTGATTTTTGGAGAGGAGGCAATCTTACTAATTGAGTGTGAAATCCCCTCCCTCAACCTTGTGGTTGAATTCCTCCCAAACACCCAACCTTTAGAAGAACAACTTATCATGCTTGAGTGTGCCAATGAAGACCGATGTGTTGCATTTCAAACCATTGAAGTGGCCAAAAAGCACAACAAAGCTCAGTATGACTGAAAATTCCATTCTCGTACCTTCCATGAAGGCGAAATTGTTCTTGTTAATGACCAAGCTCACAATGTCCTAGGGCACAAAAAGTCCAAACCATTATGGCTAGGACCTTACATCATCCGTAAGTGTTTGGGAAAAGGGGCATACCTTTTGGAGGGTCTAGAAGGAGAAATTCTTCCCAACCCTGACAATGTACTCTACCTCAAGAAATTTTACCCATAGCATTTCCCATTGAAATGCGTGTAGCTTTTTATTTTTCTTGAATTTAGGTAGCTTACATCCCCCACCATATTATACATTGTATTCTTTCATATTTCATATGGATCCATCATCTGTATCTTATATCGATTATGCTGATGGTGCATGTCACTTCACCAGGAATCTAGCCTCGGCATCTTAGGCGATTTTCACTCCCTTGCATTCGTTAGTTCACTCCAACAACGTATGTATTCAATCTGCCACCAATAACCAAGCTTAATATGATACTATGATAGGTTTGTTAGCTGACGTCCTTGATCGTTATATCCTTCACCTTCATGTTTGTCTTGATTCCTTACTACTTGTCATGCAAATGAACGACGTTTATCATGTGCATAATCTTGTCTTATTTAGAAAATATCTACGAGTTAATCTTTTGGCACGTGAATTTGAATCGGTTACATTTAGTCATGTTCTTAAAGCCCAAAATCACTATGTAGATACCAATATGAAAATTTTAAGGATGGAATTTTATCTTAAAATTTAGAAACCTTGGCGAATGTTACTAATCCTTAATATGAAAATTATATTTTTAATGATTTTATATTAGTCTATATAAAATTTTGTTGATTTTTAAGGTAAAATAATTTTATACATAAACTGTGGGTGAACCATTTTTAGCAAAAATGGAAATTGGCGAATCTTTATTTTGGATAAAAATGGAAAATTAGCCCACCTAAAATATTAGCCCCTAAAATTTTCCCTATATCATACCATTGCAAATAACATTTTTGATTGGAATTTATCACATGCATATACAAGAAGACATCCATAACACAAATAAATGTAAAACCACAATCGTCACAAAAAGTTGTGTAACCATAATTATGTGTCATAATACAGTGTTTTGAGTCCACTATTCTCAATACATCCAACATGCTCATTCACATGTTATCAAAAAATAAAAATGGTCACCCACATGTCCCTATGCCTAATAACTATCATCTAGATGCTCCTAAGCTAATGGCTCCATCGCTCCAGCTTGTAGGTCTCGTACTACCTGAGCAACCATAGAAATGTGTCATGTGATTCCTTGCCACTCTGAGGTAAGACTAGTGCACTCATATATATACCGATCTTGTAACTCATTCCATCCACGCTCTTTCACCCAATTAGTAGCACATTGAATGTATGTCAAATATCCTCCAGTAAAGTGTCAATACCTGATCTTCGTGGTGATGAGATCCCAGAATCATTCGCAGCCCTAGGCACTATGGTTCGTCCTGTTTATCCTACCTGCCTCATCGGTGCTATATCTTCATACATAAAAGTTTATAAATCAGTACCACATACACATATTTCTTAAACTATAAATGCATCAAATATATAGAAACTTTCCCTTACCATCTGAACCCCATGCTTGTGATGACCAAAGTGGTAAGTTACGATCCCCTTAATATTTCAGTCCACTATATGGATAATGATCTATGTACACTAACATATGGTCCTAATGAGCAAAAAAATCAGGTCAGAACACTTTCCTGACTCCCTGTCCTGCACCTCGTTGTAGTAGCTTCCCCCAACAATGCATCCTAGTCTCTTATGGGCCCTCATCATGGTCCTTACATGAGGACAAATAGCGGGGATCTTATTAAAGAAGAATGAGCATAATACTATCCCCAAAGAATATTTATCATTGTTCCTCCACCTGCATAGTGTCAACTGTAATTTCAATGATGAAAAAATAATTTGGGCCCACCCATACCAGGTCCCTACTGACACACTCTCCACCAAAATCATTTGCCTCCCAGTAATGTAGTGGAAGGAATGAGTACCCAAGATCTGCAACACTACTACGGTTGTAGCTTGTGTCTCAATCATCTCTAAGTCATTGATATGAATGGTCGTTCCCTTTGCACAAACCCTCAATACATAGTGACGATCAACAACCTAACCTATATGCCTCTCACGAGGCATAACTAGATGCATCTCCCCCACTACCACTAGGGGGCGCAATCTTGTCAAAAAATATATGTCCTGAATCATGATCTCGATCCAGTGCCCATATACTTTAAACAACTCCATATATGGGTCCCAAAAACTCACAATCCTTGACAGCAACGGTTCACCATCCCTCAAAAAAGACCTATCCAAGAACTTTAGCACACCAAAATTCCTCTCACTGCTTGATTCCCATAAATCTCAACACGAAGGGTCTCCAAATCTCATTCTCATCGTACAACCTTTAGCTATACCATAGCTATAAAATACCATTATGTTTTTCCAATTCAGATTCAAAAGCATGCATGTTTGGTTCTTAGCTTCAACTCGCCATAAACCACGAGTCCTACTTTTCCTCTCAGCCCAGAACATAATTTTTGCCTTCAAAACTGAGATGGACACACTTATTAGCCTAGTTTCTATGTTCTAGAACGTAGAACAACCACCCAAAAGTGCATTACAACTGTGAGGATAAGCAGGGGTCCCCAACAGTGAACTCAAGCCCTAATTTGAAAGTCTAATCAACCACATACCTCCAACTTGCCACCTACCTCCAACTTGCTTATCCTGATTCCCATGGTCAGTTTGTATGCTATAATCTCCACAAGATTTAGGGCCTTCTCCTCCTTTCCAAATTCTCCAACAAATCACTATGCAAATTAATTGGATTTGGGTGCAAAAATCCCTTTTATAGGAAGAACCCTAGTTTTTCGTCGCCCGTTACGACCAAATCATAGCTCCGTTTGATGAACCATCAAGACCATTAGAAAGATCTCACCAATTTCTATAATGGGTCTCCCTTCGTTTTAGTTAATTTTACACTTCACGAGGAAGCCATTTTTTGCATGAGGTCTCAATTGAAACCGAATTTCCTCATATGAGTCACGTGTACTTTGGTACCAATTTTCATTAACACTTGTCAACTCATGTTTTGATGGTTCCCTCATTATTTACTCATGTTTTTATTGTACCCTCTCGGGCTTCCCCATGTGGCATCATCACCGACTCACCCTTGTTCAAAGCATTCGAGATGAGTCAACCCTATATTTATGGAGTCTATTTTGAGTCCCCTTGAGTCTAGTTACAATGTTCCATACATTTTTGTTTCATATCCATCCCATTATATTCATATTTTACCTATAGCTCTACTACTCCATATTTCCCAAACCCCCATTTGAGTCATTTATCATCCCCTCCGAAATCAAGTCAATTGCTACCAGGTCAACCATACATATCATGATTTGACAAGGGAGGTCATCAATATGCCACTTATCTTGTTACCTTCCATCATCATCCCTAGTGTCAATCCATTAGTAACTATACTCTGATACCTCGTGCCTTTGCAAAGGATTCCCTATTGCCTTAACTTTGGCGGGCCCTCTTCTATCAACCTCAATACAATTATTCTAGAATAATGGTCTAGAGGGAAGTGTGCCTTTGTTCCATATTTTATATTTGTTCGATGACTCAGATCAAGCAAAGGGAATCGTCATTTCCCTTTAACTTGGTTGTTTCTCACATGTTTGACTCTAGTTCCTTATCACATAATCAAGAATCATGCATGTGATGGTTTGGTGATCCAAATGATTGTCCGAGTGATTCCCGAGTGTGAGTGAGACATTCAAGACTTCATGTGGGGGTGACCCTTCAGGTAGCCCCCCACATGCCCAGATGTATGCAGATGTTTATCGAGCCTCAAATGTAGTTTTTTAGATATGATGTGTTCAAATTCAGCCACTTGCAATGCCCATAACATGCATATCTCCTTCAAATGATCCATTTAGATCCCTAGAGGCCTTTCCTGGTTAGCAAGTCAGAGGGTTTCTTTGATTGCGGTCACCTCCCTCACCATGTCAACTTGAGGGGCATTATGTCTCATGTACTCATATTTTATTGTATATAGTCTTGGTCTATGTATTTCGAGGCACATTATGTATATGGGATTCATTGTATTATTTTTTAGTCCATCGATACCAACATATGATGTATCATGTACTTTATAACTCAATTTCACATTGTTGTGCTCACCATTATTCTTTGTACATAGTTATCTTGTCCGATATGGGTATGCCTCCCTCACCTCATTTAAGATCATGTAATCTAACATAAAATGACACTTCTATCGGTTTAGTAGGTCTCACCCCTCCATTTTTGTTGAATTCAATTATCTCTCTCTCTCTATAAGACTCCCCTTTGGTGTCTCATTGAAGTTCAACCTACAAGATATTTCAGTCATACGATTTTTTCCTAATGCTCATAGGTTGGGGGGCAAACTATTATCACCCAAAACTGATCACCTAGCCATTTCAAACTAGGTGGATTGAAATACACCATGTAGGATTAATTTTGACATAGTAAAATAACTTTCACTATAGGAAACAATTTAGTAAACCATTTTTATTAAATTATTTTTCTGATTAGAATAAAAACCTCATGAGAATAATTGAATAAATCATTTTTTTTCTCTAGGAATAATTATTAAATCATTGCTTGATAATTATTCCTTGTCACATTTGACTAAATCTCCTAGGAATAATTAAATAAATAATTATTTCTTTATTATTCCTTATTTTCATTATTGGAATAATTGTTAATTCATTATTTAATAATTATTTCAATTTCACGTCACTTTTAATCCTCGAGAAAAAATTAATAAATCATTTTATTTGTTAATTATTTCTAAATAAAGATATTTATCCATTTTGAATATCTTTTCCCTCTCCAAAAAATATAATAAAATATTCCTAGTGATTAGATCTCGATTTGGTCAATATTATTTTATTATTCTCCATTTTTGAGATTAACCTTATACTTTGTTATAAATAGGAGGGTTGACCATATGATTATCATCATCATCACTATTGCTCTTTTCACTTGAGCTCCCATTTGAGCTTTCTACTTTTTTTAGGCTTTTCCAGATATTGAGAGAGACAATCGATTATGGAAGTATAAAGGACATCAAAGGACCCATCTCATAGAGGGGGATTTGCAGACCTTTTTTGTAGATTTCCTTCATGAGGTGTAATCAATAGAATATTTATTCATTTTAAAGTCTTTCCATTTGGGTTATTGCATATATATATATATATATATATATATATAATATATAATATATATATATATATATATATATATATATATGTTTGTTGTTTTGGATCGTATAAGTTAATTTTATTGCATGTTTTCCAAGTTTTATTACAGATTTGGAGCGTAAATAGCCACAAATTGTTTTTAGGTTCACATGTCACCTAGTGATTTAAGTGGAGTACCTTTGGTACACCTTCCAAGAAATTTCACAATAACAAATGCAACATTAGACCATGGTTGATTTTCATATTGAGAAAATCTTTGTCATAATGTGACGTCGAAGCATGGTTGACCATGATTAAAAACCAAGGGAATTTATACTAAACCTCAGTATTAATATTATAAACCCTACGAATAATATTATACCCTAAAAATAAGAACCCTCATATTATTAAACCCAAGGGATTGACATTATAAACTCAAGGGATAATAAACCAAAACAAGTAATACAAAGAACCCAAGAGATTATAAACCCAAGGGAATAATACCAAATCCAAGGGATAAATAGTATAAACCCAAGGTATATAAACTCAAAGATAAATATTAATATAGGAGATTGAATGGATTATGAATGCTCGAGAAAAATATTTGACGCAAGGGAATAATATTAAACCCTATCGAATAATATAAATTGAATGTATATAAACCCTAACAAAAATATTATACATTGTCTAATAAACATGTGAGTCGATGTCTAGCCATGGTTGATTTTTATTTTGATACAATGTTTTGTGCAAAGAGACAATGGACCATCGTCAACCATTAAGCCCTAACATTAATACTATAAAAGTAAATAATATTAGTACATTAAAAACCATTAACACATTAATATAATCCATTATTATCAATAAATTAATATTAATACATTATAAACTATTCATAAATTTTAAACCTTTAATACATCGATATTAATACATTAATACATTAATAACAAAAACCTCAAGAATATTAATATATTAAAACTGAAGCAATTATAAATCCAAGGGAATAAAACTAAACCCAACGGACAAATATTATAAACCTAAGGTATATAAACACCAAAATACATATTATAAACCCTAAAATAAACATGATTGACCATGGGTTATCATGGTTCATTTTTATATTGAGACAATCCTTGTCACAATGTGACGTAGGATGATGGTCAACAACATTTGAACATTATTCATTGCCATATAATCTTTGTAACAATGAAATGTTCGACTCTAGCTGACCATGATTGATTTCACACAATGTAGTTCGCCATGGTTCAC
Source organism: Pinus taeda (assembly GCA_000404065.3). Classification (NCBI taxonomy): domain Eukaryota; kingdom Viridiplantae; phylum Streptophyta; class Pinopsida; order Pinales; family Pinaceae; genus Pinus; species Pinus taeda. Next base: position 139,289 of record APFE031207838.1, read on the forward strand.
CATGGTTGGCTAAGTTGACCATGGATTACAAAGATTTACCTTTGTTGATCATGGTTTACCATGATTCATGACGATTTAACATGATTGATATTTTAAGGAAAAGGGAATAATATACACAACGAAAAAAAGCTAAAATCCCAATGGATTATAAACACTAGGGAATAACATTCAAGTGAAGGGAACAATATAAACTCAAGGTATATAAGCCTTAAGATCAATATTATAAACCCTTAAATAAACATGTATGACCATGCTTGACCATGAGTCGACCCTTAGATTAATAAACCTATTTATTGATTTTATAAACCCAAGGAAACAATAAACACATAAGATAAATACTAAAACCCCAAGGGATTATCAACCCTATGCAATTTCAACCCAAGGCATTAATATTATAAACCCAAGGTATATAAACCCTAAAATAAATATTATAAACCCTAAAATAAATATTATAAACCCTAAAATAAACATGGTTGACCATGGTTGATTTTGATATTGAGACAACCCCTGTCACAATGCAATATTGGACCATGGTTTACCCTAGTTAACCATGATTGATTTTTATATGGAGACAATGTTTGCTACAACGTGATGTTGAACCATGGTTGATTTTCGTATTTAGACAATATTTTTCAAATTGCAATGTTCAACCATGGTTGACCATGATTGACCATGGTCGACCATGGTTTACCATGATTGGTATTATGAACCGAAGGGAATAATAAACCCAAGGGTTCAATACTAAAAACCAAAGGGAATAATATTAAATGCAGGTAAATAATATTAAACCCCATGAATAAACCCAAGTGAATAATAAACCCAAAGGATTCATACTAAAACCATAAGGGATGTTGAATGCTAGGAAATAATAATAAACTGAAGGGATTAATATTATAAACCCAATGCATATATTTATAACATAAATATTATAAACCCTAAAATAAACATGGTTGACTGTGGTTGATTTTCATATTGAGAGAACCCTTGTCATAATGTCACCCTCATGATAATATTGAACTAAAGGTGACAATATAAACCTAAGGTATATAAACCCTACGATAAATATTATAAACCCTTAAATAAACATGTTTGGCCATGCTTGCCCATGGTTGATTTTCATATTGATACAATATTTGTGAGAGTGCAACGTTAGACCACGTGTGACTATGGTTCAACCATTAGATTAATAAACCTTTAGATTAATATTAATGTTATAATTTTAATGCTATTGTGTAAATAAAATTAGATAACTTATTATGATTAATAATATTATTGTTTTTAATGTTAACTTGAATGTTATTGTTATTAATAATAATATTTTTTATTTATGTTTTCTTTAAAAAAATAATTTTCTTATGATAATAACTATTATAAACTAATAAAAACTTTAAAATAGATAATTAATAACCCAAGCGAATAATAAATGTAAAGGATTTATACTAAAACCACAAGGGATGTTGAATGCAAGCAAATAATATTAAACCAAAGGGATTAAAATTATAAACCCAATGCATATATTTATAACATAAGTATTATAAACCCTAAAATAAACATGGTTGACCATGGTTGATTTTCATATTGAGAGAGATCTTGTCATAATGCCACCTTCATGATAACATTCAAACGAAGGCGACAATATAAACCCAAGATATATAAAGCCTAAGGTAAACATTATAAACCCTTAAATAAACACTTCTGCCCATGTTTGTCCATGATTGGCCATGGTCAATTCTCCTATTGAGACAATATTTGTCATAACTCGAAGTTAGACCATATCTAACCATGGTTCAACCATTAAATTAATAAATATTTAGATTAATATTAATGTTATTAATAATTTTAATGTTATTATGTAAATAAAATAATAAATTATTATGATTATAATATTATTTTTTAATGTTAATTTAAATTTTATTACTGTTATTAATAATATTTTATTTAAATTTCCTTAAAAATATATTTCTTATGATAATAACTATTAAAAAACTATAAAAAAATTTAAAAATTAAAAAAAGACAATTAATAAATGTATAAAATTTATAGTAATACTTATTATAAAAGTATTGATAAATAATATTCTTATAAAAATATGACGATAATTATAAACCTAAAGTAATAAAAACTAAAATGAAATTAAAAAAACATTATATTACTACTTAAAAATTTAAATATATAAAGAAAAAATATTACGAAAACCTAAGATAAAAACCTAAATAAGTTAAAGTTATAAATCCTAAAAATAAACCTAAAATATAAAAACGAAGCTATCACATTTATTAACCAATATTTTTTTTAATATTTTGTAACCTAAATTATAAAAAAAGTTATGAATATGATATTTAATATTTTAAATATTAAATATTTTAAACTATTTTTTTTTCTAAATATTATGTTATAAGGCGATCATTTTTCAACTGTGGTTCATGGACGTTGAGTGACAGTTATGTCTATGGGTTAGTATGGGTTGTCTATAGGTTAGTATGGGCACATCAATCTAAAGGGATCTATCTTCCATTCTAATTTGTCAAGCCTATCCCCAAGGGCGTTGCCGAGATTTGACCCCGTGACCTCCCTAATTAGCAAGGTACTTAATAACGTGCACTCGACCAATTGAGCTATCCCTTGGGGCTACTATGAGATGATCATATAAGGCATTAAAATTTAATTTATTGAAAGAGCATAAATATGACAGTCATATTTAACTTTATATTAATTAAATATTAAAACCTAATAACACAAATTAAATTTACTATCGATTTAAATGTATAAATGTAAATAATAATGGTTTGAATAAGATTAAACATACATGTATTACAAACAACATTTGCATGTGATTTATGAAATTCTCTATATTAGAAAAATTTAAATCTATATATCAATTGTTCTTTCTAAACAAAAGCACAACTGCAATTATAAATAAATAAACTAATATTAAGATAATATTAATAACATCTTATTAATATTATAATAAGAGTTATTAATATCATAGCTATAATAATATTATGTTGATAAATTTCTTTCACATTAATCATATTAATGTTATTATGTTAACATAATGTAAATAATTTTGAAAATTATTATGATTAATAACTTTATTAATATTATTTGTATAAACATATTAATATTTTATAAGGCATTCAAATTTAATGTATCCGAAAAGAAAAAATATGATGTTTGTATTCAACTTTTACATTAATTAAATATTAAAATTTAACAGCATAAAATATACTATTCTTAACTTTATTATCAATATAAATTTATAAATGTAAATATTAATAGTTTTAATAAAATTGAATATGATTCTCTCGATCGGGATGAGGAACAGGACAGGTGAGGATGGCATGAGTGATAATTATAAGGGAAGGATAGCCGGATGTAACCATAGGAATGAGGTTGCCCTTCCATCCAAAATAATGAGCAAGCAACCAACACAAGTTTCAAGGAACTCGAGTGGGGAAGGTGGAATGAAGATGATTAGCAATAGTGGCGACAATGATGGCAGAGTGAGAAGGGTAGCGAAGAGATATTATATGAAGGTGGCAGAGGGTAAAAGAAAGGGTATTGCACACGGATCGAAGGAGGAGTTGAACGTGGCGCAGCTAGGAGGAACCGTCAGGGGGGTCTGTGTTCTTGGGTATGTGCAACCTGCGATCTATGTCTCCTTATTATCTATCACTATAGGTACAATGGATAGGTTTCATTACTGCGACAACCCTGATGATGAAAAGGGCCTTGAGTGAGCTTGGCTGTCCCCCTGAAATACATGGTAAGGGTCATGTGGATTGGCCCCGGATTGGGAACCCTCAGGAAAGGGGAAACTACAGCTGAGAGCACAGTCTGAGGAATAACGTGGAAAACCAAGGAGAGAACTCCATGGTGATGCGGGAGCACTCATCAACAAAGCAACCAAAAGTGGACCAGAGGATCAGAACAAAGGAAAGCTTGTTTTAAAGCAGAAAAGCAGAATTAAAGTAGCTTTAAGGCGGATATGTTTTGAGGAGACTTGTCATTGATAACAACCATGCACGCTTTTGGAGAGCTTTCATTGTAAAAAAACTAGGAAAAGATCTAATCGATCCTTCCAATGTATCTTATAAATGTATAGTGTGATAAAGTGTGAGGTATCTTATTTTGTGAGGAAAATTGTGAGAAAAAAAAAATGTAGTCTAGCGTGGCTCCTTTCTAAGGCTGAAAGGCCTTAGTATTTATCTGTTTTATATAATATATATAAGCCTGTTCTAGTGTATGTTGAGTACGGTTATGTGTAAATCCCGTGTTATGTGCTGGATCGATCATCGATCTCTTAAAAGATCGATGAAGGGCTAATTTAACGTTTAACTGTTATATAGAAAGATCAAGTGAATACTGGCGTGTTAACAATTGCCTAATGTGGTTTCAATCTGTACTTCTAACAGAATTCGTGAATACTCTATGTTTAATACCATCGTGGCAGTGCTGAAGTTAAGAACTGAATATATAAAGGAACGACTTCAATCGGAGCGAAACTGTGGCGAATGTAATCTCGGAAAGTACGGCATCACGGACTTTCCACTTGATAATTCCGTGATGGAGGAAAATCGGGAGCCTAAAGGTTCTCCAAAATCTAATGTGCGCTAGGATCTGACAAAATGGCAGGAGAGACGTGCCTTGATTGTACTATCAACTGTTCCAGAAATTTCATGCTTCAGATATATATTATGTCCAACGCATATGAAGGAGAGTAAGTTTTGGAAAATATATTTCACGCTGGTCAAGAGTCACGTGACTCTATATGAGATGCATGCTATGCAACAACTGAAGGTTGCTGCCGCTGAACAGGGAAGAAGCACGAGATTGCAAGATAGTGTGGGAACTGTGTCTTCTGAAGTTGAATTGGCAGCGTATAGTTTATCAGATATATGCACCCAGATTAACCGCATGCAAAGAGCGCCAAACCAGAGTCGGCACAGTACAAAAACAAGAACAAGGAATTTCTTTTGACCAGCAGAAAATAAGGCATTCGCTTCTGAAAAATGGCCGCACTCACAGTGGCGTCTCCTGTGGCAAACAAATTTTCAGGAAAAACTCTTGGTAATCAAGGCAAGTTGTCAGACGTTAACTCTTACTTTGAAAGCCTAATTTAATAGTCAATAAAACTTCATCGAAAAGATGGCAATCTATGTGCAATGGTCGGAGATTAGTTGCTCAATTCAATAATTAAAGAAGATCCATGTTTTAACGTTTTAGAATGCTTCCGTCGAGCCTTCGTGGTCCATAAACCACAGGCCCAAGATTGAGATTTTAAAAGGAATTTGGATTTTGGGCAACCTTCAAATTCTCAGTTTCATCACATGGTAAGAACAGAGGGGTGGTCTGGTAGTGGGGACTCAAAGATCATGCCCTTAGCCCACCATTTGATGAGCATGACAGAGGGCCTAATACAACTTTTGTACCTGGAGAATGGATATTAATGTGAGAGCAAAAAAAAAACAAAGGGGATTGTAGTAGGAGGAGAGGAACAACCAAAGGGAAATTGGTAAGAAAAGATGACAACAAAAACCTCAAAAAACTGACACCTGTGATTGATGATTGTCTACAGGAGAGGATAGGAGAAAGGATGGCACGCCCAAGTCTTGGAAGAGGTCACAGAGGTAGAGGCCGTCCAAGGGAGGGAAACCCGAGAGGCAGGAAAACAGAAGCCCAAGGCAATCAACGCAGAGGGAGAAGGTCCACCCAAACAGTCGTTCAGAAGGCGGCTCGAACTTACCAAGAAGAAACAGATGAGGATATCTATCGTATCATCCAAAATATGGAATCGAGTGTGCTGGATGAACAATCGGAATCAGAAACAGAAGAATGGGCGGAAATGGTTAACGACCCAAGAAATGCGAGGGGAAGGCTGACACTGTATAGGCAGTCTTTGCATATTTACTGCGTCCTAAAACGCGTCATGGAAAAGGCACTGGAATAGGTAGCAAAGGAAATGGCGGAAATTGCCAACGGGATGCCAGACTTGCAGAAGGAAATGGAAAATTTCTAGGTCATCATGATCAAACACAACAACAAATTGGAGGAGATGTCTGAGCTATTGTCTCGGATGGTAGGCACGCACCCAAGCGAGGAGGAACAAATGGATATCTCCATGGATATGGACGATGTATCTCGTCTCCTTGTTTATCATAAATAGAAAAGAATGGTACTACCTCCACTTACAAAAAAAAATTGAATATGATTGAATTATAATAATAATATCCATTTTTAAGGTCACAGCCAAGCGAGACACCAAATTGGTGTATGAGACCCCTTTGTTTGTGGGGACAAGGGACCCACCTCCGCGCAACGATTTGACTGCTAAGTCTACGAAGGCATACATACTCTACCCCCCTCTCGTTTTGAGTATACATTTATTATATATAGCATTTAACTTGTGAGTATGAGTTTTGTATATCAATTATTCTTTCTAAACAAATGCAAAATAAATTCATGCTATACTTTTAATATTATTAATAATTTTCATGTTATTAACATTAAATCTTATTAAAAAGAAAAAAAAAACACATTAAATATCAATAGTTTTTAAATAATTATTACAATTAATAATGTTATTAATACTTTTATTAAAATCTCTAATCTATACATTATTAATAATGTTATTTAATATATTAATTAACATAATATCTTTCTAATATTTTATTTTAAATAATATTTTTTTATATAATAAATAATATAAATAATAATAATTTTTTTTTTTTAATTAATTTAAAAGTACAAACTAATTAATTGATAAACATATTATAAATTATAAAAAAAATCTTATTATAAATTAATTTAAAAATTCCAAATAATAATAAATTATTAAAAAAATAAAAGGTATTAAAAAACCAAACCAAAATTAATAAATTTTATATTATAACAACCTAAAAACTTAAATTTATAAAAAAACAAAATATTACAACAACCTAAATATCGTAAAACCTAAATAACTTAAAATAATTAATTGAATAACATTAAAATATTAATATAAATATTGTAACTTTATTATATTATTAATTAGACGAAGCATCCATCGTTTAATCACAAGTTAAGATTGATATTTAAATATTAATTTGATGTTTAATAATAACATTAAGCATTAATAAAAAATGCTTAATGTGTTGTGGACTTGCCGTGTCTGGAAGGAAAGTGCGTTTAAACGTCACCTCTTTAGCGTATTGTGTCATTATCACTGGAAGCAATAGACTCATGGCATTTAATATTTAAATTCAAATGGGAAGGCAATAACTCAAACCCATAAGCACATATCATTTAATATCTCATTTCAAATGGCTTTACTTGGACGGAATACTTGAGTTCACTATTTTAAAATTATATTTCTGTTCATGTTCTTTTGGTTTGCGGGATTCGTAAGCAATAATCATGTTATTCTGCACTAAAACCCTATCTACGCCTTCTTTGCAAGCATTTGTGCATGCTATAAATTTTTCTTGATGTGCAACGTTTAATACTGGAGTTGTGGTAAGCAATTGTTTTAAGTTTTCAAAACTTTTTTGACAACTTGGGTCCATTTGGAAGCTGTGTTTTTTTCTGAAAGGAGGTAATTGGGTAAGGGGTTTTAGAGAATCCCCTTATAAATCTTTATAATAGCCTGCAAGACCCATGAAAGAGCTTTGCCAGCCACATTGGTTGAGATGAGCCAATTCATGATGTTTTTTTATCATTTTTGGGTCAACTGCTGAGGATTTAACGTGTCCTAGGTTCCTTATAAAAATCACACTTGCTGAATTTGGCTAATAGTTGGTTTTCTCTTAAGATATGCAGCACTAGCACCGTTTATAAAAATCACACTTGCTGAATTTGGCTAATAGTTGGTTTTCTCTTAAGATATGCACCACTATCCAAAGGTGCTCTTTATGTTCTTCGATGCTTCTGGAATACACCATAATGTCATCAACAAATATAAGAACAGTTTTATGTAGATATGGATGAAAAATGTCATTCATCATACTCATGAATGTTGGTGGAGCATTAATAAATAGGAACTACAAGACTACAAAATCATAGTGGCCATAGCTTGTTCTAAAGGCTGTCTTATATATATCTTCGTACTTAATTCGAATCTAGTGATATCGAGATCTCAAATCAATTTTTGAGAATACTACTGCTCCTTTAACTTGATCAAAGAGATCATCAATTCAAGGTAAAGGGTACTTATTCTTGATGGTTAACTTGTTCAATTGTGTGAAATCTATACATAACCATAGAGTACCATCCTTCTTCTTCAGTAACATTGGAAACATTGGAGCTTCCCAAGGGAATACACTGGGTCAGATATACCTTTTATCAATCAACTCCTGTAACTATATTTTGAGTTCAGTTAACAACACTCATTCTGTAGGGAGCTTTGGAGATTCTGTTAGCTCTGGAGCAACTAGAGCAACTCTATGGTAAAGTCGAGCTTCCTCTTGGGGGTTAGTCTCGGAATTTATTCTAGAAACACATCCCTAAATTCTTACACTTATTTTCTCTAAGATTGACATTTTATCTTTGGAGTTTGTATACCCAACTTGGACCTCATAGATTTGACAACCTTTGAGCATACATCTTGCTAGCTAGTGAGCTATAACACGTCTTAACTTGTCTTCTCTTTTAACACCCTGAATCTCTATTATGGTACCATAATTCCACAAAAACAATTAATGGTCTTATAAAGTACTAAAGGCCACTACATTTCCAACTAGTCCATGCCTATCAAAACATCTTAGGAACTTAAGGGTAATATATTTAAATTTGTCCTAATTTTTTGTTCTGCGAGATCTTCTACTTTTGCACTAACTCTTCTTTTTGCACCTATTGCTAGTTGAACCAGCCAAGGGTTCTTAAATTTTGATATTTTTAGGTGGAAAATATCAACTATTATGGGGCTGACATAGCTCAAGCTAGCACCGGGATCTATTAAAATGGAAACAGGATGATTGAAGATTTTATCTTCCAATTCTACCATAGAGGGTTGATCATGTGCTTGGGAGTCTTCCAATACTACTTTAATTCGGGTCATGCCCCATGCCATGTCACCAAAATTAGAAGCTTAGTGTACATTTGCAATTGGAGAACAATTCTTGTAGTAATGTGGTTCCCCACAACCCCAACACTACAAGGGAGGTTTGGGAATTTGACTATTTTCCAGCTTACTGGATGCTTCATTTTGCTTCATTTCATTTTGGGATTTGTACCTCGGCTTGTTTCGGTTAACAAACCCATTCGGTCCCTTCCGCCATGAATATTTCGTACCTGCATTCTCCAGATTCTTATTATTTGCAAAAAAATTCTATACTACCAATAAAGCGTTGAAATTTAGCTTTTTCTTCATTTATATATGGAACATATCTTAATAAGGAGGTGAACTTGGTTATAAATTCATCCATGGTCTATTGTGCTAGTTTCATGTCATGGAATTATTTTTCTCTATAGTCATAAAATTTTTCATTCAAATATCTATCCTTGAAATTCCTTTGAAATTGTTCCGAGGTGACCTCCTCTTCATTAATTTCTTTGAATATTTTGATTTCTTCCCACCACAGGGTGGCCTTAGCTCGTAACTGATAAATTGCTAACCTTGCCCTTAAGTTGTCATCATATTCATATATCTGGAAATATTTATTCATATTAATTAACCACGCTTCTATTGCTTCTTCAGCCTCATCGTTATAGTTTAGTGGCTTTATTTTTTTGAACTCCCCTTGAAGTTCCATCTTATGTCTTTTTAATCGCTTTTGACTCCAGACATTATCTGATTCTTCCCTGTTTCCAGTTTGTCCCTCTTTAGACTTCGGGCATTCCTCTTGCTGTATGCAAGATTCAGTCTTGTTCTCTTCTCCTTGACTAGGGTAAGGTACCTCTCATTCTATCTATCTCACAAACTTTTCATAATCTTTTCTTGTTCCAAACGCAATCCTTAGCTATCACCAGCAATCCTTAGCTATCACCAGGTAGACTCTACATTTTTTCTCGTAAATGTTGCATTGTTTCTAATAAAATATCATTGGTGTTGGTTGTTGCTTCTCCCAGCTGTACCCACACTTTCGGGTTATGTCGTGTAGTTCCACGAGAAGGGACGGATCCCATTCCTTGTCCCCTCTTCAGTGTGATGCTCCTCTCTGCATCATAACTTGTTTGTTATTTCTAACATCATTCATTCATGCCATAGAGTAGTAACCTGAGGCTATGATACCCATTGTAACACCTATTATAAAAAAGAAAAAACATTATAAAGCATCTTAACCAAAAGACAAATTTACTCACCATGACCCTAGGATTAACTTTAACTGAACATCAGTATGGAATGGATTAGAGTGCAAGCATATTTACGAAAGTACAACAAATACTAATGCCACGGATTGCGATGGTACTCATTAAAGTTTATAATACTTGTTTAATGAAATTGTTGACACGGTCGTACATAGAAATTAAGTTTTGGTTATTAAATTAGATTACACATAGCATTGCATTGACACTCCTTGGCCTTATCCGGTCGGTCCATGGTTGGATGGCCACAAGCTACCAGGTCTCATGGTTATGATGTGCCATCAGTCGTTGGGACTACCATTTGAAGGAGGCTTTGAGCTCGATGCTTCATCGGACCTCGAGGGTCTACCCTTATGATTTGGTGCCTTGTCTCTGTTTTGAAGTCATTCTTCTTAGTCTCGCTCCTAGAGTTGTAAGTTGGGAAAATCCTAATCACTTTGGTGATAACCTCCCTCAATCCCTCTCCTCCTCATCTGCAATGCACAGTGGTGGGCTTTCCAGGAGTTCCAACTTATAGACTCGTTCACCTATGAGTTGCACGCTTCCATTTCAAGGTCATTCGCTTTCTTCATGTAACATATTAACATGGATTACATTGGCTATTTTCCTTTCTCGTTAATTTTAGTTTCTACACCAACGAGTTTACATATGATTCATGGTTAAGGATATTAACATTAACCCATGTTTTCTGCAGGCATTGCATCTACAGTGGTACCCAGAGCTTACACTGCTAAGAACCATTGTTACACCTGCCCTTTACTAGATATGTTGATAAGTGGTTAAGGTTTCTCTTGCTGATATTTATTGGATTATTCAATGGTGTTTCCCTTAAATTCCTATTGTATGTCTTACTTCAGGGTTTGATGTAGGGTTTTGATCTACTCGAGGATGGGCGTGGGTGCCAAACCTTTAGAAGACTTGGTTTTCTCCATTGCAAAACACACAGGTATGAAGGCTTTCCTTCTGTTCAAAAATTTTGCTGGAATATTTTAACAAATGTATGAGGGTTTCTTCTTTTGAATGTTTTTTCATTTCGAGTTAACAACCCTTGTTGCATTTCACTCAAACTTTGAATAGGATTTTGCTTCTGGTCAGAGCTCTATGAGAAACTTCCCAATGGGAATTCTAGAAAAAATTCTGACTTGTATTTGGTTCTTGCTGTAACAGTTATCGAATATAAATATATCAATAGTAATCTACTAAATAGTCCTTCTTCCTATATGATGATTGGTGTGCATACTAAGTTGTTTCCTAATCATTCTATTAATAGCTAATGTTTATGTTAATGGAATACCATTTTTCTTTATCCATGGTTGCTCGTCCTTCAGAACGACATTCCTTGGCGTCCTTCCCAAGACTGACACCAGAACAAATCTGAGGGGTTACATGAATGTTAATTACATTATGTTGTCTTTAAACATAAGCCTTCTTATTTAGTTTCTGTACCTAGGTTATAGCCATTCCACTGTTTAATTCTATTCTGAGAATGGAATTATAGTTGCTAATTTGGCCTTAAATTTCTATTAACAATTAGAAGTTATTTCCCAGCTATCCTAGAGATATACATTTCGATTTTTGATGAATTTATTTATGCATGCATTCCATTCTCATGGTTACCTGCAATGGCTAGACTGATTTCATAATATAGGTGACCACACTTTGAGTTTATCATTAATGTATTTGACTGGCTTGCTTAATAGCATTAATATTTTATGTAATCTTAAATTTCTAGTTCGAGTTACTCCCAACCTTTATCAGTGGTAAATTCTCTATCTCATGTTGGACAGAAATCATTCTTTACCACAATAACTCATCTATTTTCTTTCGTATATGGTTACATTCTTGGCTAGTTTAATATGAAAATACTATAACATAAACAATGGGTGTACAGTCTGTGGCTAGATTCTTGATTCGGGTAACATGATTATTCTGTTCAGGTAGCAAAGTACAATGTCTATACATTTGGTGAGTACATAAGGTATTATATTAACCTCTAAACAACATATTACCTATATACCTGGGTTGAATATTCACAAATACTCGTATTCTCAGAACAATCTGAAATTCAAGATTAACTTCTTCAGTACTTCTCTTTCCAGCTATGGTGAAGTTAGAGAACATGCAATACTAAATACCATAAAATTTATTATCTACTTGCATAATTTTAACAGGTTCACATTCCTTCAAAATTAATCATAACACGAACAACCATTTGTACTTATCTACCATTGAAAGTCTAAATTTTTGTCAATGAACCTCTCCATCCTTCCTAAGAACTTTTTCAATTACGTCCATTTGTTCTCCCCCCGAGCTCCTCTTTTCCCACCAATCAATTTTCTACTAGATAGCAGTTATGTTGCTTTGGCCTCAGGACTCCAAGTCCAGCCTACATTTGAGCATTTCTTCCTCCATGGTAGTCTCTCTCTAGGTCATTCCCACTCACATCCTTAGCTTAGCTCAAGGAATTCTTTTTCTGGTTTTTCCAACCCCCCCCTTCCTCTTCCTCTCTTCCCTTTTCTAAGGGAAAGGCTCGTAAGGGGTAACTGATTCTTTAACTTATCACTGGTAACAATCGAGTGCAAAGAGAGTTACTAAGGTCAGTAATTCTTTAGATCTTTCATGGAAACCATATTAACATTCGTATAACTTGACTTAATTAAATTTAAAATTATTAACACCACAAAATCAACTTGTTTATCTATTCCCTTAAATGTAAAAGTAAAAACAAACAAACAAAATGTTCATAAAATAACATAAAATTCTGAAGATGTCACAGTCGAGGTGGAGGAATGGAGCTGTAAACAAAAACAATTGAGGTGGTTCAAAATTATATTGGCGGGGTGACGTTTTAGAACTGAACCTTTGTGCATGTTCCTTTCTTCTTGTTATGAAACCAACTCAAGAAAAGATAGATCAATGCCTTAGAATTCAACGTCTTCGAGGGGGCAACCTCCTTTACATTACATAAATGAATAATTCTTGGATGATTCAAATGAAAAAACCTCCGTTCTATATATAGGAGTCTAAGGAGTCACAATATAACCCAACCAACGTAACAATAATAATATAAAGCCAGAAAAATAAAAATAGATGGATTCTATGGGGCACAGTAATAAAAATATGGGGACAATAGGGGCACAACAATATTAATAAGCGATACAACTACAATAGTAATGGGCTAATCACTAGTATTATAGGGACCTATCATACCCCTCTCCTTCCAAAAAAATATTGTCCTCAACGCTTGAGTAGTTCTAGATGCTTCTATATAAAATTCTCATCCTCCCATGTGGAATCTTCAGTGGATAAGTTCTTCCACTTGATGAGATACTTCGAAATTGATCAATTTTGTAGCTGTCGAGTTCTTGTTTCTGTGACTACTTTCGGTTCCAATATAATTTTTCCTTCCTCTTCAAGTTCTGGAAATATTGTTTGAACTGGGAGCTTGTTGCCTATAACCTTCTTTAAACATGAAACATGGAA